>APFE031682524.1:1129-92813 GCA_000404065.3 Pinus taeda | reverse complement strand
TGTAACATTGAAAGGAACATAATGAAAAATCAAGCTGGTAGTCTCGGTTTTGGGATCCAGGGGAAAATCTCTGTGCATGTGTTTTATGTGTTATGCTCTCGCATTGTTTATTTTCTTTGTTTTAGAATTCGTATGCAGGTAATTTCTGTACAGGGTTAAAACCTACACGGGGGAGGCTGGATTATTCCTTTATTGCGCAACCTCGCTATCAATTTTGGGCAGTCCTCCATCTCATGACCAAACTAGGTACAATATAAACATGATGCTCTCATCATATTTGTACAATCGTGGGCATAATGCCTTGGCCCTCCACAATTGTAACAAATCAGTAGTCTGCGAGCCCTTCTTGGTCCCATTCCACCTCGACCTCATCTACGCCCCTGAAATCTAGTGCATGTCGTCCCTGTATTTTGATTGAGGGCTCGCGTTTCGGTCTGAACTCTGTAGGTAGGATTCTGATCCATCATTAGTTCATAACTTCTACAGGTATGCTCATCATGGCCTACTGACCTGCAGAAATTACAAAATAGTTGTTGGGACGTCTACGTATACTTCTGTAATAGGTGGTAATTATCTGTAGCATGATTCCCCCCTATCTGACAAATCACACACCATAATGCAAGTGCCACACTTGGCCCTGCTTGTGCCTCTGGTCTCAATGGCATTGGCCCTCCTCCCGCTAGGTAGTTCATGAATACTGTACAATGGTCCTTGTCATGTCCCTGGCCTTTTCATTTTATGCACCATTCCTCCTCGTGCACCTCTAGGTGAGTTATCCTATATTGTTTCAAACTCTACATCTCAAGACACAAAATTTTCAATTGTTCGTGGATCTATTGCACTCCAAAGCTAGGATATTATATTGGGGTCTCGTGCAGCCTCATTGCAATCTCCAAGGCTTCAGCCTGAGTAGATAGCTTATGCTGTGACAGTTTAGCCCTTAGATGCGATGTTAGTGACACTACAAACCATGAGTGGTGTTGCCCATCTGTCAAGCTCATGTTGGCTTCGTGAATCATACCCTTCAATCTCTGATCCAACTCCCACGGGGTCTTGCCTGGAAGCACCATGATTTCCTTAAACCCGATTATCGACTGTGTCTCCGATTTTGGCTTGCTAAATTCCTTGTTTAGCACAGCTTGGATATTCGTGATCCTCGCATTTGGATTTTCATTAGAATGCTTAATGTACCATGTCAGTGTGCGATCCTGCATGCGCTTACTAGCGCTACCTTCTTTATGTTGTCATCCGTGACTCCTTGCGCTTCCCATACAGCCTTTACCATGAACCAAAATTGGTTCGGATCTTCGTTCCCTACCCCTTTGAACACCGAAAACTTTATTGTGCTCGCCATATTGAATTGTGGTGGTGGCGAAGGTGGTGTGGGAAAAGATGGGGGTGAAGATGGTGAAACTAGTGGTGGTGTAGGTGGAGGTGGTATGCATGGAATTCGCTGCCTTATTAGACTTATTTCACTCCTTGGTGAAAAATTCGCGAGCTCTTCCTTTTTCTCTCCCTGAGGTGAAATCAAAGGTATAGTTTCTATCTCTGTGCTTCCTTTGTTTCTATAGATCCTCCCACTTCATGTAGTCCCAAACATCAACTTATTCGCATAACCCACTTTTCACACAATAGAATTTTAATCCAAGTGTTCAAAGATTTAATGTACTTATCTCGTGGTCCTTTGAGGAAGTGTAGTTGCACCTCGCTGTAGCTAATTGACGTTTCTATCGTGAATTCGGTGATAAACCCTCCTATAATTTGATCAAGCCAATGGTCCATAGTGTGCGCGATCTTCTCTTCTGATGCTTCTAGTCTGCGCACCAACTCTAGAGTCCACGCAATAGGTTTGTCAAGCCTACACCTTCCATGAATGTCTGCTAGCTTCGTGATCCACTCATACAACCTAGAGGGGAAGGATACAAAGAAAATTTCGTGGATTTCCATATATAAGTAGAGCTCTAACCACTATTCCTTCGATACTCACAAATTCCTATTTTCCTGCGCTGTGAACTTGTGAATTTTTCTGTCCGGCCACTCTTCAATTTCTTTCTTTGTCGGATTCCAATGACACAACATCAGACATCCCTTATGCAGATCCCAATCCTAGCAACGGAACCATTCGTTGGTTTATTGGGGCTTGGCCCAGGTTCGGAGGAGATTTAGCCAGACAAATCTTGGTACTACTAGCCTTTTTCGGCAATAGTCCACGGAGCGTGGACTGAGGTCTCACCCGAAGTAGTATGGGAGGGTACTAGAACTAGGTTTCCCCACCCTGGAGATGTCTGATGAGGTCAAGTCATTCGTGGTTCAACCCTACGCGCACGTCGCTACGCGCACTTACCTATTCCTCGTAGCCTGAGGTGCTGCCTTCGCGCAACCCTACTCGGGGGTTGAAAACTGTTATTACCGAAGCCTTGACTATTATTCCATTGTTAGTTGATTAACTTAGATTATTTGTATGTGTTAAGTTACATTTAGCAATATAAGTCATTCATACAGGTGCGCACAGTAAATAAACAATGTATTTGCAATTTATGACAAGCATGCATTAATCCAAGAACAGATACACGAATTGGTAATAAAACCTTTCTTTATTAATATGTTCTTCGGTTACAGACTCGACTCTGCCGTGCACACTCAGCTGCAAGGGTCTGCGCACTTAACTGCGGAATACTAGGCCTCTGCACACTCAACTGTAGAGCCTTATCCTACCCTACGAGCCAAGACACACTTAGTCAATTAGCTTCTATCCTCATCTCTTTGCTATTCTCCACTATCTCTTATATTTAGAGCCTCGCTCAGGCCAACATTACATCCAAAACTAGGGTGGACAACCCTATGACTCTATAATACTTCCGCGCCCGCAATTTGAAGGGCTTTACAACATCATTCAGTCAAAACATGGGATTTGAGCCCAAAAACATGCCTCAGGGGGATTCCATGCCCAATAGCTTGCATATGACGAGTTAAGTGAAGTGGAGGAGTTCCTGAATTTTTTTTAAGGAGAAGTGTCGGAACAACATCGTTTAAGCACTCTGAAATGGGTACTATGTGCTACGCTTGCAAAGTGGTGGGGTACATACCAAAAGAGTTTTGAGGACTAGCACGACTATAGAAGAATGATGCACATGTGGTTTTGGAAGCCTTAGATGTGGTTAAGAGACAAGTATGACAGACGAAATGGCTCACACACCCACCTTTCCAAGTGGGTACAAGCATATGGTTCAAAACTTGTAGGAATGCACATAGTACTCGTAGTAGGTGACATGATTGAGATGGAGGAGCGGGCAAGACAATGGCGCGAATGACCCCTCTTGCTAGGACCACGAAGTATGGAAAGACTAGGTGCACAGAAGGATATCCACGCAGAAGCCTTTAACAAAATACACGAAGTGCTAAATAAAGTCCACAATATGAAGCGGATTGGCTGGGACCTGTGCGTACCAACGGTTCTATGGGTTTATAGGACCACATGCAAGACCCTAACCATGTAGGCACCCCTGAAGCTGAAGTATGTAGCGAATGCTATAATCCCCATGGAGCATGAAAAGCCTAGTCCGCACATAGTAGCACCAGTAGATACGATGGTTCGTAGAGCCCGGAAAGAAGGTATAACACAATTGTAAGAAGTAGAATGCATGGGACTTGAGAAATAAATCCAACAGGGAAATTTTAGGCTCCAAAAACTTGAAAATGAAAGGGTGCAATTAAGGAGGAAAAGTGCTTTGGTAGAAGAGAAAGTCAAGAAGCCAGAAGACGAGATAAGGGAAGATTTTCTCGATAAGAAGACCACAGTGATAAAACAAGGTGCGCACGATCATGTTGACAAGTTTGAGGACTATTGTCACGAATTGATCAGTCTGATGCCTTGGCTTGGACCGCATATTACTAAGAGAAATAACCAGGGTGATGCGCTGCAGATGATAAGGTGCGTGACGCTGCCAGTAACGGTAAAAGGTAGCTATTTCCTAGGAAGAATGCTGGATGACCATAGGAAACTGCACACAGGTGGCGTGGCCACCTGAATAGCTGAGGGAGGAACAATATTATCGCTCCAAGCAGTTGAAAGGAAGCACGGGACAATAAACTACTTTGCTTGGAAGCTGCGTGAGGTTGGAGTTGTGCGCAGAAATAAAAGGACACAAGGTCCGTGATCATGCATGGGGTGCTGCACTGCTGTTCGGGTTGGCCAGAAAGTGACTGTTGAAGTCACTATTCATGATGGGATGCTCGACTTGAGGACAAATGGAGTAGCCAACAGGCATTTAAGATGCGATTTATGGGTAAGATTTGGAAAAATCTGTCGCCAAGGCAGCATTAATGAACCAAATTTGGGGGGAACGATCGAATTCAAATTCAAAAAGTGCTATAAAATACAAAGGGATTCCTAGCAAACAACACTTGGTCATTTTCGAATTGAGAGATTGAGCAAACCCTGACTATTGTGAGCCGAACATTGATTGAGCCCCTAAGTTCGTGAATGCTAGATTTCTGGATGAATATGATGGCCATAGCTGAGGAAGTTATGCAGATAACCGAAATGACCGCCGAAGAGGCTGCGCAAGCTTGGTAGTGGGAGATGCTCTGGAAGGAGCCGGGATTGTGGCAGAAATCCCAAAATCACTACGCATGCCCAGACTTAAGAAGGACAAGCAAGCAATGGTTCCCGTATGTGTGTCCCCATGGAACCCACTGCACACCAAGTTGTTAATGGAGGAGAAGGGGGAAGTCATCACCATAGAGACCGACAAAGAAGAAGAAGACCTAGCGGACCTAATCATCGCCGAAGATGAGAATGAAGGCATGGAGGAGGAAACTTAGCCTGCGCACCCCCCAACAAAGTTTCCTACCTATGTCTTCCCATGAAAAGGAAATGCTAGAGTTCCCAAGGACCTGGACGAGACCAAGATCTCGCTCCAGACCCTGATCCTCCTAGACAGCATTATTTTTTAGGGTATGAACCTGGGATGGGTGCCAAGCCTAAAATTTGAAGATTGGGACCTCACTGACCACAAGAAGTTCCATCACCTTGAGAGCAGCAACCTCATGCAGCCCAAGCATAACACCACAGTGGGAGCGATAGAATTAGACCCATGGAAGTGGTTGCGCAGAGTGGAAAGGGCTAGGCTACTAAATCTACTCTAGGTGCCGCACTTCCACCACACACCAATAACCATTTTCATCACCAGGTAGCTACTCTGCCTAATGAATGCTGGGTGTTTAGGGCTAGAGGAGCCCATCCCCATCGCAACATACTTGATTCACCGTGTTTCCTGGCTTCCATGCAAAGCAGATGACCCCGCGGTCATATCGGAAGGGAATAGCGATGACTTGGCCATCGCGGAGGCCATGAAGAAAAAGTACAAGTTGGAAAAGAAGAAGAGTTGCTACGCCATCTCCAACATCAAGGAAAAAGTAGTATGCATGGTGACCCAAATCCTGGCAGGAAAGGTTATGCGCAAGTGCAGCGCGGACGAAGTACTTGTGCCAATAGTCGCACTGGCTGAGCAATGCGTGGAGGGGGTCTAGTTTAACTAGTTCGAGTTCCTCTGCAAGGAATTCTTAGAAAATTTCTGCGAAGCTCAGGAACAAGGAAAAACGTTCCACTACGCATGGATTTTACTATCCATAGTGCTCGTGGTAGGGGAATTACTAGATGATAGTCAATTCCCCATAATTGACAGGGACTTGACAGAGGCCGCGAAGTATGATTTGCTCTGGGCCACAAAAGATGCCAAGAGGATCTATGACAATAAAATATTCTAGGTGTTCATGGAGATGAACCTAAAAATGGGGATCAACCACAAGTCACTGTTGTCGCCCACTACCTACAACAGTGTGTAGAGTTTTACAGAATTCAAAGCGGACATGCATAACATTTATATGAGAGCGCGCAAGAATCCGACTAAACAATGGAGGAAGCTACCCTTTGTAGCTATAGACGATGTCATCTTTAATGTCCTAGAGACATGGCTGCTAGAGTGGCGTGCCAACGACATCATGGAGGTAGAAAAGTTGATGGCACAATGGAAGAAAGACGAGGCCAAGTCGCGCATCGCATAGTTGGCAGAAAAATGAAGGAAGGAGGCAGTGGCAGCAGAAGTGCGGGCAACATAGGACGCTACATAGACAACAATTGAGCAGGAAAAAGCTACAGTAGCAGCAACACTATAGGAGGTAGTTGTGAAGGTGGGCGAGGGCCAAACGACACAGGGGCAGGAAGTAGAGGAAGTAGAGACAGAAGAGGGAGGTGTGGACCCAAAAACTGCATCAACACAACTGAAGCGCCAACACCCAATAGAGCAGGTAGGGTCGCGTAAGAAGGTCAAGGCATCGAAATTGTCTATTGACCTGATCACACTAACCAAGGGTGATCTGCATGACATCGGTGAGACATTATGTGATGTCACCTCTGAGGGTCTCCAAGATTTCATTTAGGAGAACCAGATTATGTTGGGGGCCCTCAGAGTGTAATTGCAAGAATTACAGACACACCCTCCTCAAGCTGGTACCATTTCGACTAGCCTCGTAGCCAGCTCAATAGCAGTAGAGCAGATGTTCCACGCGCGGATGATGAATACAACAGTGTTGTTGGAAGGGGCACTAGTGACATCAAATGAGGCCAATAGGCCTACAGTCAGTGTGCTGAAAGGTCTCAGTCTCAATATATCTGCACAACCGCGGGAGACCTTATATATTTTGTAGGATGGAATAACTACAAAGCTACGTGCTAGGGAGAGCCACGCACGGCCAGTCCTTAGTGAGCAGAAAATCAATATGGAACAACTAAGCTTGCAACACGACGAAGTAGTATCACAAAACCAATAGCTGGTACACGTAACAGATGACGCTTTCCAAAGTGTCTCGGAGCTAGCCATCCCAGCAGACATGCCAGCAGAGTCATGGATCCATAGGTTAGTAGCAAGGGTCTGCGAGGCAAGGGTAGAAATGTTCAGCTGGAGTTGAACCTTTAGATCGCCGAGCTGCAGTTGAAGTCACAGTCATCCACCCCTCCGGAAGTCAGAGAACAATGCACTAGCACTATCACAGTAGGACTAGATGAGATTGGAGGTGCAATGCGAGACTGCGCCAGTATGTTGGAAGAATCACTTGAGGCCCTCTCAAATCTACAGGAGGACCCCAACATCTAGCGTTTAGAAACAGAGGTGTGAGAACTCCAACAATAGTATGACAACATTTGAGGAACTGCGTAGATGGTGGTCCTCACTCAGAGGCTTGCATGGATGCAATAGGCTAAAGTGCTGAAAGAGAAGGTGAACACAGCATGACACAGGCAAGCAGTCCTGAAGGTGTGCATTCATCCTTGGATCAATGAGGCCTTCACAATCATAGCAGAAATTGAAGGAAATATCGCACACAAGCAAGGGATGCACGTACTAATGCAAAGAAGAACTCCCGACACAGAATTCTTTGAACAACATATGCAGCAGATCCAACAGGCAGCAAATCAGTGCATTGTTGACCTTGCCGCAGTTCTAGAACAGTTGGAGGGACTCCACGCAAGATCTTTGTGCCAATAGAGTGACTCAAGGGTGAGTCACGATGTTTGTGTTGAGGGCCTGTTGGACATGGAATCCACCCAAGGCATGTTTTGGGGCTTAAAGCCCAAGTTTTGACCAAATTGTGTTGTAAGAGCTCCGCAAATTGCAAGCGTGGAGTGAAAAAATATGATAGAGTCGTAGGGTTGTCAACCCTAGTTTTGTAATGTAATGTTAGCTGGATAGACCTTCCCATGGTCCGCAAACTATGGGATTGTATAAATAGAGTGAGACTCTAAGTGAAAAAAGGGGGAACTAATAGAATAGGAGCATGAGAAGGCTAAGTGATTGAGTCAAAGTGTAATATGTTTCTGTAGGTCATAAAGTAGGAGAAGGCTCTGCAGCTGAGTGAAAAAAGGCCTAGTAGTTCGCAGCTGAGTGCGCAGACCCCTATAGCTGAGTGCATTGGATGAGTCGAGTCTGTAACTGTGGAAAGAATCAATAAAGAGAAGTTTTACTATAATTCTGTTTATCTTTTCTGGTGTATTGCATGAATGAATGTAATTTACAAGTATACTATTGATTGACTGCGCGGACCTATATGAAAGTTTTATGCTATTAAGTATAACTTAAAGCACTAAAGTAGGCAAAGATAATTAACTAATATTGGAATATAAGAAGGGTCTTGGGTAATAGCGTAGAATGTAGCACACAACCCTTGGGTAGGGCTGCATGAGGGCAGTATATCAGGCCGCGAGGACAAGGATAAGGACAAACTGCGCACCAGTCAAACTCATCAGACATCTTAAGGGTGCAGAAACCTAGTTCTAGCACCCTCCCATACTACTTCGGGTAAGACCTTATTCCGCGCTCCACAGACTATTTCCGAAAGGGCTAGTAGTGTCGAGATTTGTTTGGCTAATTAACTCTGAACCTAGGTCGGGCCCCAACAAGACAAAATTCAATTTTTGCAGGTTTGGATCCTCTTGTAGATTGGTCAATAGCTCCATAGCCTAATCAAACAGTTTCACACAGTCAGTTACTATGGTATCCAAGGTAGCCACCCCTCCCTTAATTACTACTGCGTGCTACTCCTAGTCCTCAAGTGGAGTCGTGCGTTGCAACTTTAACTACAGCTTTGCAATCTTCATGTTGAACTCAAAAGTGACTTGTCCAACTTCTACTTTAGCCTCATGCACACCAGTGACTAATTTTCAGATTTTTTCTTTTGGTTATGCATCCTTCAGGATGTGAAGTTTAGCCACTGGCTTACATGCCTCCACTACTGCTGACTCCCGACATGAATTATGCGCTTGCAGTGCCTCCTTTTTCTTCAGATATTACGTCTTCTCAATTAATATTTGATGATCATTGAATTTAAAATCACCGACGGCAGTGAGTGCTCATTTTTCTCTGATACTGAGCTCTTCCATGACCCCTTTATGTAATGCATGTAGAGACTCAAGTGATAGTGCGACAAGGTTCAGTCCCATGTTCTTGAATTTGTGAAGCATCGCATGTTGTTCATTTGTTTCTGCACAGACTTACCCCACAGGAAAAGGGAAGACTCTAACATCATGTGGCCATACCAACTCCACGATTGTATTCTTTTCTCGTGCCAGATTGGCTTGCACACCACTTTCCTTCCCGACATCTTCCTGGATTCTGGTTGCTTGGAACTGCAACTCATGTTGATTCTTCTGGATGGCCCCAAGCATCTACATGTATTACTGCTCAACATACTATAACACTTTTATCGCAGTGTCCCAAATTTTATCACTGATCTCATCGAGATTGTTGTCTGTTAATACCATGGGATCAACCCGTGTTCTATCATATTTATGCTTCTTTCATGTTCCACCTTGCTGCTCTGTGCTAGGTCTTTTCAAAATAAAGGGGGTTCTCTTCCCTTCATCACCTCCACCTGCCTTGGCCTAGCATCTCCTCTTCCTTTGTCACCAATGAAGATGACATATCACCCTTCTATGACTCACATTGCTCTTTGTCCACCTGCTCCTTAGTATGGTGTTCTTTCTCAATGCGAGCCTTTTCTGTAGTTTCCTTCTTTTTTGTTCTGCCAAAGCAGGCACAACTTTCTTAGGGGCCTCTTTTCTTTTCTACGCAGCAGAACTTTCCACACCCATTCTTGTTCCAACATCTAACTATGATAGGGCACACCATTCTATAGGCCATAACCCTATGATCTCCTGCATGTCCACTTTGGACACCAAATAAGACAACTAGTTTCATTTCTGCTTTGGATCCTTTCGTGCTTAGATATAGACTCTGTGGAAGTCAGCCTTGAACATCGCGTAGGCTAACTACTACGTGAACAAGGTTGGGGACAATCTTGGACACTAACTAATTACCATATGGATATCCATTTCCTAAAAGTCCAAAATATCATATGTAGACCATGAGGAGGCGAATTGCACTACCTCCAGAAACCCTTCCTCAGTAGGAGGAAATTGGCTATCCTCTGGAAATTTCCATGCAATGAACACAATGGATAATAGAAACCAAGTGTAGTGGAACGATTTGGTTTCTTCCTGGGCTTCTCGATAGTTTTCTAGGAACTCCTGACAAAGGTACCTTGCCCAATTAAATTGTATGCCTTTCACGCACTGCGTAGCAAGGGAAACTACCAGTGCCGGAACTTTTTCCGCTCGACATTTTCTCATAACCTTCCCTGCTAAAATATGGATAGCGAATTGAACTACCTGGTCTATTATGGAGAGAATGGAATACCTTCACAACTTCTTAAGTAGGACATAATCCTTCTTCATCTTGTAAACAAGCTCTTTCTCCCCAGTTTTCCATCCAAACTCCTTGGCCGAGTTCGCGCCTTTATAAGGTAGTCACATGATTCTGTGAATCAACATGTTCGTGATAGGGATAAGCTCTCCCAGCCATAAGCATTGATCATGTACCAATGCGATGAGCTGGTGTGCATAAATTGTATTAATGGGGGTGCGGTGATAATCTGGCACCAAAAGAAAATTGAGCAACCCTAATTGCTCAACATTATGGACCCATTTCATCATCTCCAATGATGTAACTCTCGTTTTTCCATAATAGACCTTGTGCATATATTGGTATGTCCCCAAATGTGGAAATCTAGCGTGGTCCATGAGGTCCCAATACTTCATTTTTAGCAATGGGATCCACGCAAGCTGAGGACCTTCAAAGGGGACTTGCTCAGGCAACAGGGGCATGGACTCTGTAAAATTCCTAGTATTAGGTCCCTTCATAACCTTCACTTTTCCCTTCTGCAAAGGGATATACTTTGGCAACCTCTTCATGGGTTCCACCCCTTCATCATCAATATCCTCCATTCCTTGTGATTCTTCCTCCTTGAGGTTTACTACTTTTTCATGCTGCTTATCTTTCTTTTGTTTAGTTTATTTTTTGGTGGGACTTTTGGGTGACGTGCACACTAGCACCCGCTTCTTATGCTTTTCCTTCATTGCAGGTTTCTTCTCTTTCATTGTAGGTTTTTTGTCTTTCATCCCCATTTGCTTCGATCTAGGTGACATCGTCACTGTGGGCACCACAAGAGTAGCCTCTACACTCGACACTAGTCTTGGTGTGCCGGACAGAGCTGCTTCAGAACTCAAGGCTTCGGTAGGGTTAGTGCAATCATTCTCTCCATAAACAAATCGTGGGCTATAGGGGAAATGTTTCCTCATGACAGGAATACCTCCCAGAATGCTCAGCTCATAGGCGACAGACAATGAAATTCAACAACAAGTCGTAGAGCATAAAGTGTTTTCCACTGGACCAAGATGCATAATGTATAGGAGTTTTTGAATTCAAATCCAACCATTCCCCCTAGATTCTGATAATAAATGTTGTTTTGGCAGCAAATATCTAAAGATTTTTGCCTTAATTTCCGCCACCCAACTCCACTTAACTGTCTTCTAGCCATCAAGTCATGAAAAATAACTCCAACGGTCATTTTCTTGCTAGGTTGCACGGTACCTTCCCTTTTGGCATGGCCTACTAAGCGCAGCTTCACTGATTGCTTCTTCTTCACTCTCCGCGTAGCATGCTTACTACTTTGTCCTTCACATCAGGTAGTTAATTTATAGTCTCGCCCTCTCTTGCAATTGCCTAGAGCACTAAGATTATCCTATTGCCATTTATTCATTGTGCAGGATCCCCTATATACAACTTCAATTTTCTCCCATTCACTCTTCCCAGGAAGGGTTCCCCATTCAACTTCGCGAGCTCAACTGCACCTCCATCTCTAATTTCCTTGACAATATATGGCTCTAACCAATGCATCTGGAATTTATCTATAAATTTAGTGAATTTATATCATATAACAGGACAAGATCGTTTACCTTGAATGTGAGAAGCTTGATATGGTGATCATTCCATGCTTTTTAGTGTTCCTTTTGTACTTGTTGATGGAATCTTGCTAAAAATCGATCTTCTTCGAGTTCCATCAGTTGCACGAGCCATTCCTCCAAGGCCTCATGATCCACCATATCTGTTAAAGCTAGAATGCATAGACTAGGCAAAATATATTCCATCAGCATCATGGCTTCGACCCCATATACTAATCTAAATGACATTTTCCCTATCAGCTTCTTACAAGTAGCCTTATAGGCCCAAATTACTACAGGTACGTGCACATCCCAATCATTCCATTGTGCATTACATATCTTTTTCAGTGTGTGTGGGTGATATGGTGTACTCTTCTGATGGTAGACCTGGAACTCCTCATTCAATTTGCTGATCGTTTTTCTCAGAAAGTGCGTACCCCTGTCACTCATCAACACTTTCGAGCATCCAAATCTGGTTAAGACATACTCAAACAAGAACTTTATTGTTGTAGCCCCTATACAATCCTTAGCCAACTATGCTTCTTCCCATCTGGTTAGGTTTTCTGTCATAGTGATAATATAGCATGCACCCGTTTTCTTCTCAGGGGGCTGAATTGGCCCAACAAAATCAATCGCCCACTTATCAAATTCCTACAAGGACACCTAAGGATGTAGCGGTAACTTGTCCCTACGTGATGGTTTGCCAATTATTTGACATGCATCACATGCCTTACAGTGTGCCTTGGAATCCTTGTGCAATGTTGGCCACCATAGACCTATGTGCAAGATCTTCTGCATAGTTGCATTGCCTGCATAATGGCCTCCCGTAGATCCCCCATGAGCTTCAGTGAGAATGTTGTCCCTTTCAATGTTTGGCACATATCTTCGCAATATTTCATTTGCACCCATTTTATACAAATGTTCGGCAATGACTGAAAAATCGCCGTGTGTACTACTACTTCCTTCTTTTGCTAACTTGTATATCCTTCTGGTGCCATCCCTGTAGTCAAGAAGTGGATAATGTTTTCAAAATGGTCATCCATTATGTGCACCGCAAAGAGTTGCGCATCTTGCAACCCTTCCTCCACATTATTAGGTTCTTCTCCTATTCAGATTCACAACAGATGGTCAGGTCTGGGATTTAACCTCCCCAGCTTCAAAATGACTTCAAAGCCATACTCCTGAAATAATAGCAACCATCTGTAGATCTTTCCCCCCAACACAGGCTTGTTGACCAAGTAATTAAAGGCAGAATGATCTGTGTATATATTGAAATGTCCTCCTAGCAAATAATTCCTGAACTTTTGAAACACATACACCATGGCCAACCCTTTGTGCTCAGTCATTGAATAATTTTTCTCGGCCTTCGATAACTTCCTACTTGCGAAGGCTATAAGATGGTCCATTTATCCTTCACTGCCCTATGTTAGCACTGTACCCAATGCAATGCAAGAGGCATCCACATGTACATGAAAATCTTTTTTCCAATCAGGAAATACTATGATCAGCATAGTGACCATCTTTTATTTCAACACATCTAAGTTGAGCTGACATTCTTCATCCCAACAAAATATTGCATCCTTATTTAGCAGTTTCTCCAGGGGCACAGTAATTTGAGCATAGGCTTTAATAAATTTTTCTATAGTATCCCGCACGACTGAGCATTGTGCGCAGATATTTAATGTTCCTAGGGGCTTCCAAGTTCACAATTACCATAATCTTTGTAGGATCCACCATCAATCCTTGCTTGCATACAACATGACCCAACAAGACCCCAAAAGGAACACAGGATATACATTTTTTCAAATTCAGCGTGATCTGGTATCTTCGATATGTATCCAACATCAGGCATAGTCTTTCTACATGGAACTTCACTAATCCAAACATCATCTAGTCATCAAAGTATACCTCTAGAAACTTATGAATGAACTCCTTGAACCCTGCGATGACTACGCAGGAAAATATAGTAGGTGCATTCTTTAGTCCAAATGGCATCACAGGGTACTAAAAACAACCCCACTCTATTGCCATGGTCATTTTGCTTCTATGCTCTGGCACAATCTTGATTTGATGATACCCTGAAAATACATCAGTAAGGAATAGTCCTCTTGCCATCCAACATTGTCTAGTACTTCGTCTGTGAATGACGTCAGAAATGCATTGTGGACACATGCATCATTAAGCTTCTGTAGATCTACGCAAATCCTTACTTCTCCCTTTTGCTTCTTTTCTTGAACCACCATCGGTTTCACCTAATCAGATTCTTTAATAGGTTCTATGATGCCAATCTCTAACATCTTATCTAGCTTTGATGAACCTTTTCATTATACTTAGGATTAAGACGATAAGGCCTCTGTTTAATAGGATTTGCGTCTAGTTTTAGTGTGATCTTCAATAATTGATTATGCCCTTCAGATCTGAAAACTTAGTTAGAAAGAGATCCTAGTATTCACAGAGTAATTTGCAAATTTATCGACTGTATCATCTATTAGGGCCTAAATCTACCTCAGGCTAAGAAAGGCAAGATCTAGGGTAACATCAAACCATGCTTAACCTGGTAGCTAGCCCTACCAGGTCAGGAGAGGGCTCTCTGCTTGTCAATCTTAGGAAAATATATCAAATGAAACTTGAGATGACTGATGTAAAGACTAATTCTAGGCTAGGTATATGCTCAGAGGAATTTAATTGAATTTTATGTTGTTTTTCTAGCTCAAATGTGAAAGGCAGATTTGGGTCCAGGGAATGGCATAGTCTTGCAAAGGTTTCTGTGGGGCGAGGTAGGCAAATGGTTTGGTACTTTGAAATAAGTGAGATGGAGAGTCTTAAGACTGGTGAGGGGTTGGAGAGGGCATGAAAGTTTCAGGGATCCTCTTCAAATAGTTGAAAACATAAATAACTAAAAAAAGCCTAGGTAGAGCACTGTAACATCAATGAATTCTACCTTTATCCTTGATTCATTTAGTTCAGCTGAAAAAGAGAGAAAATGGCATATATAAACACATGTAAAACTTGAATTACAATAATAATGCACCATACCAAATCAACTTGCCACAAGAATCGCACAAAATGCTACAAACCCTGGTCTATTCCTTTGCCAAACTGCAGAGATGAATGTACAATGTTGCTCAAAGCTTTCACAAAAGTCCAACCTTTACCAATGACTAAAAAACTACTAGATATAGGCAACAAAAAACTCATGCTACGATTTAGGGGTCGAATTCATGATTTTAGGAGTTGTTTAAATAAGATCTAAACTAAGAACTGAAAAGTAGGCAGTGGAACAGCTTGCCTCTAAAACCTAGGAAACTGATTCATTCAGTTTCAAACTACCTTTTCATGATGTATCTACCTCCATGAGTGAAATTTGAGCATATTTAAATCAAATTCCATCAAGTTACATCAAATTACATCATGAATTTGACTATGAGAGAGATAAAAGTCAAACTAAGAAAAAATTAGGCAAAAACACAGATTTTTTTGGCAAAAAAGTCAATTTTCCATCCTGTGCGCCATGCCTCTATCCCTGTGCACTGTGCCTTTTGCAACTGATTTTGGAGGCCTTCTTGTGCACCAAATTTTCTCTAAGTGAGCTTGCTGGAAATTTCCATCTGTCTACTTTTTATAACAAGTGGAATTTCTGAATTTAGAGTCCATTTGCCTCTCCAAAAGTGAGTTCTCCCAACACTGCTTCCTGTGTGGCCCAAAAGGGGCAGAAAGAGCATTTTTGAGGTGGTTTTGACCCTTTTGGAAGATCAAAACTTGACAAAATTTCTTGGTCATTTGTGGGCATTCATATTTTTGCATGCAAAATCCAAAAATGTTGAGTTTTCCTCCAAAGGAGGTCCCTAGCAAAAGCGTGCGCCAGGTGGTGCAGCGTACCAAGCAGAAAAACCTGTGTTTTGCTCCAAAAATTCAAAATTGACAAAACGTGTGCCAAATTTCTTGAAATTTGGGTTGAGTGAACTACATCAAGTACTATGTTGGGCCAAGGAAGCCTCAACCAAGATATTGAGCTTATCTTGCTCTTTCTTCCTCCTCAAAGGTTTCCTCAACTTGGCCTTTAAAGTCCTAATTCTTGCTTTGCAACTTTTGTTTCTTGCCAAATACTGATAGGCCATGTGCCTCAACATATTTTTCTCTTTGTTGGCCTTCTCCAGCATCTTTTCCAAGTGCATGTTTTCCCTCTCAAGCTAATATTCACGATCAACTTCAATTTCTTGTTCAAGTGGTGTCAACTTGACTTGGTCCTCTTCGTCATTTTGTTTTTTGCTTATCCTCCAACTATTTGTTTTCCTTCTTGTTTGTCATCTATATCATCCTCGTGCATCTTCTCTTTGCCTTTGCTTTGCTGCTTATCATAGTCATATTCACTGTCTCTTTCCATTGTTTTCCCTTGGTTTTGAAAAATGTGATTATATATGAATGGTTTGTGGATAATAGTATGGAATAGGATGGAGGAATGGAATGGGTAGAGTGTATGGGGAAGGGAGTGTCGAAATGTATGTATGAACATGGTTTAGGGATGTGAGTAGGGTTTAGGGAGTCAGGAGGATAAGTGTGTAGGGTTTTGGGGAGAGTGTGTAGGGTTTGATGATGTGAGTAGGGCTTGTAGGGTTTGGGGATAGTAGGAATTAGGTATTAGGGTTTAGAGATGCCAATTAGAGTTTGGGAGTAGTGGGAGTAGGTATTAGGGTTTTTAGTTTTGTGGATAGGGGAATAGATGAGTGTGAATGAAAGAGGGAAGGAGGAAATGGGATGAGTGAAATGTAATGAAGGGGAATGTAACTGATGCAAGGGGAGAAAACAACAACAATGACAACTTTGAAACCCTAGACAATTTTTTGAATGTAACTATGCAACAAACTAGGGTTTTCCTTTTCACCTATTTACACACCATGAATGATGATCAAAACTTTTGCAATGACACTATGAAATGATTCACTTACTTGTTGAATGAAGATTGCACAAATTTGGAGCTTGGAAAAACGATTTGAGTGAAATTTTGGCTAAGCGGGAAGGTGCACCGCGCCACTACTTAGGTGCGCTGTGCTCAACAGGTGCACTGCACCCGTTCAAATTGCAGTGTAAAACCAGCACCAGGTGCATCGCGCCAGCTGGCGGTGCATAATTCTTTTTGCAGGACGCTTTTGGAGGCCTTCTCGATGTCCAAATTGGGCGCAGGATAGCTCTTGGAAAGCTTATTGAGTCTACTTTCCAACACAACTTGAATTTCTCATTTGGAGTTCATTTGCCGAGTCAAAATTCAAATCTCCCAAGACTAGTCAAAATGTGCAAAATGAGGCTGCCTAAAGGTAGAGTGCTGTTGCAGTCAACTTTTGAAGGTCTTTGTCAACTCCAAATTTAGCTCACAATAGCTCATTGGAAATATATTTGTGTCTAGTTATCATTTGTCTCATCAAGAAAGTCATTTGGCCAACCAAACTAGGAGAAATCGTGATTTTCCCAAGGTCACTTCAGAGGTGCATCAATTCTCCCGAGGCAACTGTATTTTTGACATTCCTCTAAAACCATGATACCTGTGTAAAAAGTGAAGGACGTTGTTCTTCCTTGGCATATTGTGGACAAAAACCTCTCTCAATTGTCCCAAATGCATCTTTTCTTGCTCAGAAACATCATTGGAGTAAAACCTATCCCGATGTGTGGAACGGGGGATTTGTCGAAATGAAGTGAAATGAAGGAGATAAAGGGGCTTCTAAATTCTTGAGAAAAATTTTTGAAGTAGGGAGGGATGTTAGGAAATAGGGGAAAGTGGAATTTCAAAGATTTAGTGAGGGGAAGGGGTCCAAAAGGACAAAACACAGGCCTAGCCTAGAAAATTGTCAAATTGTAGCAAGAAACTAGGGTTTGTATGAAAATGAGGAATTTGAGGGATATCAGTGATGAGAAGTGTTTAATAAGGTACATTAAGGATAGGGGAAGGTGTATGAACATCAGGATACAATTTTTGCTGATGATTTCACCATCCAAGATAAATTACCTTCAAAACCCTAGGAGAGGGAAATGAACCTTACCTAGGCACAATTGAAGCATGAACAAGGTGTAAAATTACCCATTGGAACCTGACATGATGATGAAAACCCTCTAAATGATGGTACACTTAGCTGAATGGTGACATGGACCAACATTTGGACAACTTTGAAAGGAGTGAAAATAAACCCTAGACCTAATACCTAGTGACCAAATTTTACTTGAATATTCTCTGAAATGACAAAATTTGACTGTAACATCCCAAAACCACTTTGTAAGAGCATATTTGATCAGTAATGGAAGGTTTTAAAGATAGAAACTAACATTGGCTCCAATGGGGATGGTAGCTCCTTGGAGGTGCCAAGAACCGTAGATCTTTGGGAGAGCGGACCAGTGCCTTATCCATTGGGCATGGAGTCAAAAACTCAAACTGAAATGCAAGACTAAAAATCGACGATTTGACAACACAAACTGACTTGAAACTGACTCAATACTAAAACACAACTGACAAACTAGAAAATATGCTCAAAATGGAGCTTATTCAATAAAACATACTCTAACTGTTCCATTCATCACCTGATCAAGTGAAATGAAACAACCAATGCAACCAAGTAAGCATTTTGGCTATTGTTTGCATTCTCCACAAGTGCTTGCTTATGAGTCACAAGAAAGAACTACTAAAAGGAAATTCCCATGAAAACTTGTAAACATATCCATTGAATGATATGGATTCTCTATCTGACTCCAAAAACACTGCATAAGGATCTTGAAATTCATGCACGTTGTGACTTAGCTCATCTAGTGGATCACTTTACTTGTCCTCATACCATGAACGCAAACTTTCATTTGAGCTTTGTGACAAGACTCCTGCTGAAAATGACAAAGAAATCGACAGCCAGATCAAGTTTGTATCAGTACACATTTCAATCTCACAGGTAGCTAATGGATAAGGACTTTGACTGCAGACATCATCCAACACATCAGCTATTGGATCGTGAAAAACTTGAAAAGACTGCTGCAACTCATTTTCTATTGGTTCCAATGAGATTACATGATTTTCTACAAGCTGCTCATTTGAAGATATAATATGCAATTTTCCTTTCAAAAACTGAAATGATTCAAAACAGAAAGGTATGGAATCATCTTGCATCATTTGATCATATGTGCCAGTTTCCAAGTCTTCATTTGCAACTTGACAATCAATGGCATTAAGAGGCTGCAAATCTAGATATGAAAAGTCTTGAACAAGGTTTTCATTGCCCTCAAGATGGTCCAGATCATGACTTGTCGACAATTGATTTCTGATTGCATGAAAGTTGTCTCTGATGAATTGAAATGAAGAAAAACAAAAAGGTAAAGATCCTTCACTTACTTCAACATTTTCTACACTTTCCTCATCATTTCCATAGCTGATATGCAATGGCTGATCACTGTATTCGAGCTGCTGAAAGTGAACTTCTTCCTCCCACAAACTAGCTACTGGTTTGTCTACAAGATTAGCTTCTGTTTGGAGAACATAATCATCATCATACTGATCAAACTGAGGTAAATCATCAATATAAAATACATCATCAAGCATGCATGCCATATCAACAGATCTCTTTTCTCCAAGATGATCTACAAAACAATCACTATCAGATCTATGACAACTGGGATAAGAAATAAGATGTTTTGGATCAGCAACTTGTTCTTATTCAATCAGCGAGCCATGGTCTTGAACATCATACTCATTCCTTGTGGTGATCTTTTGCATCATCTCTTCCACTGCACTAACCAAAATGTCGAGCTTTACCTCTAAAGATGTTGATTCCTTTGGATCTATGTTCTTCCTCTCTTCTTCCTTCAACTTTGCCCTTCTGACCAGCAAATTAGCCTCTACATCTACTGCACTGTTTTTCATCTCTTCAAGTGTTGCAAGGTTCCTTTCTCTCAGCTAAAACTCCATTTCCAGATCAAAGGCTTTCGGGTAGTGCAAGAGAGCAGATCCAAGAGAAGGTCTTATATTAACCGGTATCAAAAAGTAGACTTAATTAAATCTGGCTGAAAATTGTTGTACTGTCTCCCTTGGCAGTCCTTTCAGCTGGTTATACTCTTCTATAATCAAGAAAAGGTTTTGTATGGCCACCCACCTGTCGAGCAAAAATTTGATGAACTGCTGGAAATCTGAGATGCTAGTATTAGGTAGGGTTTTGAACCAACTCCTGACTTTGCCTTGCAAAGAAAGAGCAAAAAGCCTAATACTAACATCTTCTTCATCAACTTCAAAAATATCAAGAAAATACTCAAAATTAAATACATGTCTCTCAGCAGTGATGTTGTCGCATTCACCATCAAATATTGGTAGATATAGGTCATGATTTTTAGGGAAAGCATGGGATATAGGAGGTAAAATCAGAGGCTTGTATCAATCTGGAATTTTACAAGGTAGTGGGGTATGTACAAAAGGTTTGGAATCAGTCTTGGTCTCTTGAGGCTCATCAGGTTGAAGACGGTCATCGCAAGATTTAGAATACGGGTCTTGATCAAGATCAAAAGCATGCAAATCTTTGATATTCACAATCTTCAAAGGGAAGGAATCAAATACAGGTCTTGGATCTTTCCTCAAATGCAATATACTTTGCAAAGCCTTCTTGAAATTCTCGAGAAAAGAGAAGAAATAATTTATAACAAAGAATAAAATGTCTTGGATGAAATTCCAACTTGAATACTTGATCTTTCCATATTGTCCTTTCATGTTTCTGCTGGTCGAGTTCATCCTCCAGTGGAGTCCTTGGATCTGATCTCAAAACTGATTTGGAATTGCCAGGTGAATGATTTTGGCCTTTCCGGTGTTTGGCCGTTGTCCACCATCAACAATGAGATCTAACTTCATACATGTACTGGGGCAATTTTCAAGTCAGATGTTGAGTTTATAAAACTAAACCAGAGATAGACTAAAGCAGCATTCATCTACTTATGCACTCGCAAAGCAAGTGCAGTTCGAAGGCTACCTGGCTAACTTTCGGCTCCGTCTATAGCTTATAAAGCAAAGAACACTAACAAACAAAATAAACTTTTCTTCCCCAGTATGGTCGCCAATATGTTAGGGCCTAAATCTACCTCAGGCTGAGAAAGGCAAGATCTAGGGTAACATCAAACCATGCTTAACCTGGTAGCTAGCCCTAACAGTTCGGGAAAGGGCTCTCTCCTTGTCAATCTCAGGAAAATATATCAAATGAACCTTGAGATGACTAATGTAAAGACTAATTTTAGGCTAGGTATATGCTAAGAGGAATTGGAATGAAATTGATGTTGATTTGCTGGCTCAAATGTGAAAGGCAGATTTGGGTCTGGGGAATGGACACAGTCTTGCAGAGGTTTCTGTGGGGCGAGGTAGGAAAATGGTTTGGTACTTTGAAATAAGTGAGATGGAGAGTCTTAAGACTATTGAGGAGTTGGAGAGGGCATGAAATTCTCATCTTCTTCAAATAGTTGAAAACATAAATAACTAAACAAACCCTAGGTAGAGCACTGCAACATCAATGAATTCTACCTTTATCCATGATTCATTTAGTTCAGCTGAAAAAGAGAGAAAATGGCATACATAAACACATGTAAAACTTGAATCACAAGAATAAGGCACTATACCAAATCAACTTTCCACAAGAATCCCACAAAATGTTGCAAACCCTGGTCTATTCCTTTGCCAAACTGTAGAGATGAATGTACAATGCTACTCAAAGCTTTCACAAAAGTCCAACCTTTACCAATCACTGAAAAACTACTAGATATAGGAAAAAAACAACTCATGCTAGGCTTTAGGGGTCCAATTCATGAGTTTAGGAGCTGTTTCAATAAGATCTAAACTAAGAACTGAAAAGTAGGTAGTGGAACAACTTGATTCTAAAACCTAGGAAACTGATTCATTCAGTTTCAAACTACCTTTTCATGATGTATCTACCTCCATGAGTGAAATTTGAGAATATTTACATAAAATTCCATCAATTTACATCAAATTACATCATGAGTTTGAATATGAGATAAAGAAAAGTCAAATTGAGAAAAAACTAGGCGAAAAAACAGAGTTTTTGGCAAAAAAGTCAATTTTCCATCCTGTGCGCCGCGCCTCTATTCCTATGTGCTGTGCCTTTTTTCTGCTGATTTTGGATTCCTTCCCTTGCACCAAATTTGCTTCAAGTGGGCTTGCTGGAAATTTCTATCTGTTTAATTTCTAGAACAAGTCGAATTTATGAATTTGGAGTCCATTTGCCCCTCCAAAAGTGAGTTCTCCCAACACTGCTTCCTATGTGGCCCAAACGGGGCAGAAAGGGCATTTGTGAGGTGTTTTTGACTCTTTTGGAAGCTCAAAACTTGACAAAATTTCTTGACCATTTGTGGGCATTCATATTTTTCATGAAGAATCCAAAAATGCTGAGTTTTCCTCCAAAGGAGATCCCTCGCAAAAGCGCGCGATAGGTGGCGCGACGCACTAGGCAGAAAAACCTGTGTTTTGCTCCAAAAATTCAAAATTGACAAATTGTGCCAAATTTCTTGAAATTTGGGCTGAGTGAACTGTATCAAGTACTATGTTGGGCCAAGGAAGCCTCAACCAATATCTTGAGCTTATCTTGCTCTTTCTTCCTCCTCAAAGTTTTCCTCAACTTGGCCTTTAAAGTCCGCTTTGCAACTTTTTTTTCTTGCCAAATAGTGATAGGTCATGTGCCTCAACATTTTTTCTCTTTGTTGGCCTTCTCCAGCATCTTTTCCAAGTGCATGTTTTCCCTCTCAAGCCAAGATTCATGATCAACTTCAATTTCTTTTTCAAGTGGTGTCAACTTGACTTGGTCCTCTTCGTCATTTTGTTTCTTCAGTTTCAACATTTCAAGTTCCTTTAGGCTTTGCTTATCCTCCAACTGTTTGTTTTCTTTCTTGTTTGTCATCTATATCATCCTTATGCACCTTCTCTTTGCCTTTTCTTTGCTGCTTATCATATTCATATTCACTGTCTCTTTCCATTGTTTTCCCTTGGTTTTGAAAAATGTGATTATATATGAATGGTTTGTGGATAATAGTATGGAATAGGATGGAGGAATGGAATGGGCAAAGAGTATGGGGAAGGGAGTGTGGAAATGTATGTATGGATAGGGTTTAGGGATGTGAGTAGGGTTTAAGGAGTGAGGTGGATAAGTGTGTAGGGTTTTAGGGAGAGTGTGCAGGGTTTGGTGATGTGAGTAGGGCTTGTAGGGTTTTGGGATAGTAGGAATTAGGTATTAGGGTTTAGAGATGCCAATTAGGGTTTGGGAGTAGTGGGATTAGGGATTAGGGTTTTTAGTTTTGGGGATAGGGGAATAGATGAATGTGAATGAAAGAGGGAAGGGGGAATGAGATGAGTGAAATGTAGTGAAGGGGAATGTAACTGATGCAAGGGGAGCAAACATCAACAATGACAAATTTGAAACCCTAGACAGTTTTTTGAATGTGACTGTGCAACAAACTAGGGCTTTCTTTTTCACCTATTTACACACCATGAATGATGATCAAAACTTTTGCAATGGCACTATGGAATGCTTCACTTACCTATTGAATGAATATTGCACAAATTTGGAGCTTGGTAAAATGATTTGAGTGAAATTTGGGCTAAGCATGTAGGTGCACTACACCACTACCTAGGTGGGCCACACACAAAAGCTGCGCTGCGCTCGTTCAAATTGCAGTGTAAAACCTGCACTAGGTGTGCTGCACTCAACAGGCGCACCACTCCAGCTGACAAGTGTGTAGCCCTTTTTGCACGAAACTTTTTGAGGCCTTCCTAGTGTCCAAATTGGGTGCGGGGTAGCTCATTGGAAATCGTATTGAGTCTACTTTCCAACACAACTTGAATTTTTCAATTTGGATTCATTTGCCCTGTCAAAAGTCAAATCTCCCAAGACTAGTCAAAATGTGAAAAATGAGGCTGCCTAAAGGTAGAGTGCTATTCCAGTCAACTTTTGAAGGTCTTCCTCAACTCTAATTGAGCTCATGATAGCTCATTAGAAGTATCTTTGTGTCTAGTTATAATTTGGCTCATCAAGCAAGTCATTTGGCCAACCAAACTAGGAGAAATCTTGATTTTCCCAAGGTCACTTCAGAGGTGCATCAATTCTCCCGAGGAAACTGTATTTCTGAAATTTCTGTAAAACCATGACACCTGTGTAAAACGTGAAGGAGGTTTTTCTTCATTGGCTATTGTGGACAAAAACCTCTCTCAGTTTTCCGAAATGCATCTTTTCTTGCTCAGAAACATCATTGGAGTAAAACCTATCCCGATGTGTGGAATAGGAGATTGGTCGAAATGAAGTGAAATGAAGGGGATAACGGGCTTCTAAATTCTTGAGAAAATTTTGGGAAGTAGGGAGGGATGTTAGGAAATAGAGGAAAGTGGAATTTCAAAGATTTAGTGAGGGGAAGGGGTCCAAAAGGACAAAACGTAGGCCTAGCCTAGAAAATTGTCAAATTGTAGCAAGAGACCAGGGTTTGTGCGAAATTAAGGAATTTGAGGGATATCAGTGATGTGAAGTGTGTAATAATGTACATTAAGGATAGGGGAAGGTGTATGAACATCAGATACAAGTTTTTTTGATGATTTGACCATCCAAGAGAAATTACCTTCAAAACCCTAGGAGATGGCAATGAACCTTACCTAGGCACAACTGAAGCATGAACAAGGTGTAAAATGACCCATTAGAACCTGAGATGATGATGAAAACCCTCTGAATCCTCAGCTAAATGGTGACATGGACTGACATTTGGACAAATTTGAAAGGAGTGAAAACAAACCCTAGACCTAATACCTAGTGACCAAATTTTACTTGAAGATTCTCTGAAATGACAAAATTTGAATGTAACATCCTAAAACCACTTTGTAACAGCATATTTGATCACTGGTGGAAGGTTTCAAAGGCTGACACTAACAACATCATCCTAGTAATCTCCTATTTTCATGAACTTATGCTCTTCCTCAGTGCCAATGTTTACTTTCTTTATTTCCAAAGGTGCAGATATGTATGGGGTTTCTATTTATGGCCCCTCGACTTCACGATGCCCTTCTGCCTTTGGAATATTGATGTTCTTGGGGTATTCTTCTTCTTCTTCTTCTTCTTCTTCGACGGTCACATTATAGCATTCTAGTGCGGGTGTAGTTGGTGCTCTAGTTTGGTTACTCCATTCCATAGGTTCCGTCGATGTTCTAAAGATAACCACTTTAATTTCTTGCAGTGCTTCATCGATGCTTGCAAACCCATCCTTAAAACTAAAATTAAATAAGAAACCCTCCTTCAATACATCCCATTCAGTGCCATGGAAGAGCTCCATCTCAAGATACCAGTTCATGAGGATGGTATCCAAGGTATGACAAAATAAGTGTACCCACTCTAGCTGCAGTTTTGTTCCCCATTCTTTAGACCACTTCGCCAGGTCATCACACGAATCATCTCTTCCATTATACTTCTCACTCATTCTAGAGTTAACCCACCTGAACTGTATCTTTATCATTCTTTTGTAATCTCACCATCCAACAAAACTATCCTTATGTGTACCCCACCATCGTATAGGCATAGTGCACAGTGCCAATTCCAATTCATGGAAGCAGTGGTCCTCAGCGACTTTGCACTCAAATTCATCCAAAAACATATCTACGTCAATTGAACCATCATAATAAGGTAATTTTCTTACCTCTAACGAAACGCAACACAACGACTTCGTCATCATATTGCAACGCAATGTAGATACTTCATGCAAGCGATTCTGCCAATGCTCTATCTCCTCATCCAAATCAGAGGTGCAAGAACTCTCTCGGTCCCATGTAATCCATTCATATGCTATTGGATTGATCCATTCCTGATCTCACACTGTTATTTTGTAAATCTGGTCTATTTCATCATGACTTTCTTCGTAATCGTGGACTGGTTCAGTATAGTGTGCCCCTTCTGCAAGGTCTAGAGGAGCTGTAACCCTAACCAAATTTCTTTCAAATGACATTGTCCTTTTCTTCAAATTGATAACCCCATTCATATCTATAGCCTAGTTAATTCCTAGGAGCACGGAGTAGGGATTACTGTCGTCAACAATTTCTATTCAAAGTCTGCCATCGTGCTTGCACCTTCGATATCAATTGTCACACCATATAACCATCCTATGGGGATGATTTTCTGCTGGTTCGCCATCCTAAGTTGAATTAAAGACCACTTAAGTGTAGGTCTCTGCATCAGATCCCTGATCTAGAATGACCTAATCCATTTCATAATCACTTATCTACATGGTTAGCCTCATCTCTCACTCAGTTCATGCCTTATGATTGCCAATTTTTCTGACCACGCAGTGTTCACCGGGAGAATTCTCCTTGCTGGCACATTTATTTATTAGCTCTTGCAAGCCTTCCATAACCTTGTTATCATGTAGCAGTTTCATGCAAGTCTCCAAAAATGTAGTGAGTATATAAGGATCAACATCTGCAAGTGCGCTTAGTTCTTGCATCTTTCACTAGCTTCCTAAGGTGGAGGCCTCAGTGAAGCTCTTCTTGGCTTCCATAAAAGTTTCCTTAGCACAATCCAAATCAAAGCTGACTTATTTTTCTGGTGCTTTGTGGACCCATCCTTCTTCTTCAGGCTGTTTACCTTTATCAGTGCCAATCATCATTTCATTTCTTAGCACACTATTAATGCTTCGTTCTTCTTCATGGGGCTCAACCCTCATCATTTGTAAATTCTGCATAGGCTGTTGAAGCTGTGTTTTCTTCTCTTGCATTTTGGCTATTAGCACCAAGCATTCTTCTATAGTATGGTTAAACTGTCTACAGTATAGACATGATGGGTGTGTATGATTATAGCACCCTCGTACATAGTGCCTCGGTTGTCCATAGTTGTAGCAGATAATATGACTGCGACCTCTACCAAGTCCTCCTCCTCCTTGGCCCCGTCCTTGATCTTGATAAACTCCATGTGCTCTTCTGTCGCCTTTATCTGGAGGCCTAGTTTCTGCTTGCATCTGATACGTAGGTGTAGGTGTTCTTTCCATCATGAACTCATAGCTTCAACATTGGTACTCATCGTGGCCCACAAATTTGCAACAATTACAGAACAACTGCTGAGGTGTTTGAAAAAAATTCTAAAGTAAATGGAAATTGTCTGTCATGTGTTGCCTAATAACTTGACAAATAGCGCACCACAGTGTAGCCCCCATACTCTGCCCTGCTAGGCCTTCTAGCTTCAGGGGAATTGGGCCCCCTCCTGCGATATAATTCGGGTACACTAGATAGTGATATTTATCATGCCCATGGCCCTTGCACTTCAAACACCAAACTTCTACATGCACTTCTTGTTTAGTCTCCTTATCTTTCTTCGGACTCTGTAATTCTATGTGCAAGCTTGCTAATTATGAGTGGATCTATTGTACTCCTAGATTTGTATCATGAATAAGTGATCCTTGTAGCCTCATTGTGATCTCCAAGGCCTCTGCATGTGTTTCTATCTTCTATTGTGATAGAGTAATTCTCAAGTGGGGCAAAAGTGACGCTATAAGCCATTCGCAATGTTGGCTATCTATGATTTGCACGTTAACATCTTTGATCTGACACTTCAATCTCTAATCAAATTCCAAAGCCATATCATCGAGCCTCATCATGATCTCTTTAAATCTAATTACTGACTGGGACTCATATTTAGGTTTGCTAAACTCTTTGTTGAAAGTTGTCTTAGTCTCTGCTAGGAATGCAAG
Source organism: Pinus taeda (assembly GCA_000404065.3). Lineage (NCBI taxonomy): Eukaryota > Viridiplantae > Streptophyta > Pinopsida > Pinales > Pinaceae > Pinus > Pinus taeda. The sequence goes on along the minus strand of APFE031682524.1, from coordinate 65,263 downwards.
AGGATTATCAGAGAAATATTTAATATACCAGGTTAGTGCACGTTCTTTCACATCCATAAACAACAGTGCCTTTTTTATATTATCATCAATAATATGTTGTGTTGTCCATACAACATTCACAACAAACCAGATCTACTCCAGATCTTCACTTCCTATGCCCTTGAAGATCCGCATTTTCATTACATTTTCCATGTTGAAAGGTGGAGGTGGAGATGGAGGCGTGGGAAAAGGTGTATACATTAGAGGTGGAGATGGAGGTGGAGTGGATGGATGGTTTTATATAGGAATCCCTTGAGTGATTAGCTAAACCATGTTGTGCAGGGTAGTCTGCCTCGCCCCTTCGTCGTCGCTTCAAGGGGGTCTAATCAGGGGACTATACTTTGGTCTTGATCCTTCACGATTTCTAATGAATCTCCCACTTCACGTAGCTCCAAACATCAAGGTAATGGCATGACCCATTTTTCACATAACAACATCTTAATCCAACTATTAAATGATCTTAAATACTTACCTCGTGGTCCCTTGAAGAATCTTAGCTCCATTTTGCTATAGCTAACTGAGGTATCAACTGCATATTTTGTAACAAATCCTCCTAGAATTCAATTAAGCCAATGGTTGACATCCTGCATGATCTTGCTTTCAGAGTCTTCTAGTCATTGCACTAATTTTGGAGTCCACACTATAGGATTGTTGAGCTTCCACCTCCCTTGACTGTCTATCAACTTAGCCAACCTCTCATACAGTTTAATAGGGAAGGTGCAGAAGAAAATCTCGTGTATCTCTGTATACAGATACATGTTCAACCACTCCTCCTTCAACAAGTGTGATTCTTGTTTTCTTGCGCCACGAACTCATGAATCTTTTGATCCAACCACTTTTCAATTTCTTTCTTGGTCATATTCTAATGATGTGACACCATGCATCTCTTTCAAGCAGATCCCAGTCCCGGCAATGGAACAATTTGTTGGCTTAGGGGGTCCTAACCCAGGTTCAGAGTTAGTTGTGCCAACCAAAAGCACCCTACACTACTGGCCCTTTCGGCAGCAACCCATGTAGCACAGGCTACAGTGTCACCCAAAGCAGTATGGGGGGATGTAAGAGCCAAGTTTTTGCATCCAGAGACTAGTTTGATTTCTTTTAGCACCTTCGATCCACTTTCACGTAGATCGATAAAATCTTAGGGAATATTACTACAAATTTGTTAAAATAGCCTTCAGACCTTCATGAAGGTCTACAATTAGCCCCTGTATACCTTTAACAGTTAATTTACCTACTTATGTGCATCAAAAAGAAATCCTAGATTGGTGTTCATGCAGACCTACTTAAGTCATTAATAAACATGAGAGGAATCACCAGAGTCTTCACGAAAGTATTTAAACATGCATTGCGTACATTATTAATAATTATTCAAGAGAATTGTGTACCATTCAATTAATAATTCATAAAACAAGTCATTCATCAATGACATATAACATAAATAGATATGAACATAAATACACAATAATTCTTCATAAACTTGTCTTTATTGATCTCAATTCACATATTACAGACTCAAAATTGCCCTACACACATAGCTGTAGGGGTCTGCTCACTCAACTGTGGATTTTACCTAGGTCTCTGCACACTAAGCTGCAGATCCTTTCCTTCTCTATCAAGGCGCAGGAAGCAAAGCCTTCCTACCATAGCTTCTTCAATTCACCCAATTCTCTATCTTCCTTCTACTTCCCTTTGTTACTTACTACTTCCTTTCACTAAGACTCACTATTTATAGACTTCTTTCATGCAATGCCATGGTCCACAGACCATAGCTAAATTTTAAGAACCGAATCAAAACTTATCCAAAACCAGGGGCTAAGCCCCTTTTTACTCCTAATCATCTACGCGCTCTGCATCCACAAATTGCAGAGACTTTACATTATTTACAAAATTGTACCAAAATTTGGGTTATCTTAACCTCAGACTAACCCAAGGGACCCCATCCCAGCAACTACAATGTCTAAAACCACACTTTTGGCAGGGATCTGAGCTAAAGTTACCACCAAATATTTAATAAGTCCAAGACAAGGTACTTTCTTGGAGTCAAAAGTGGAAATATCATGATAAGTTCTAGTGACTTCTAATTGTAGCTGGTCCATGAATACCTTTGGCATCAGATTATGGGAATCCCCAAAATCCAACATAATCATGATTTTTTCAGAGTCACATAAAAAGGTGGTACATTCTCATCAATCATATCTGAGCTAGGCCCAAAGACTACTGAGGGTTTTTCATCTTGCAGGCTTATCACATCCCCTTCAACATCAATGCTGGATAATTGAATCCATTTAGAAACTTGGTTTTTATACCATGGGTTCATTGATAGTTCAAATATAGGAATTGATATTTTAACTCTTTCTAGTTCTCTTTCAACATTGGAAGTTTTCAAAACAGTTTTATCACTTAGGCTTGTTTCAAATGTTTGATTCAATGGTTGAAAGGTTGTTGTATGGGTTTCAGTAGATTTGATTTGAGGTTCATTTACAATGGGACCTTTTGGAGGTCTACCAGGCCCTGAGCTAGGTCTTAGATCATATATCCTATTCAATTATGCAATTAAAAATTCAGAAAAGGCATGATATTTAGAAATTTGGTTGTCTTCTTGATCTTGAGAAGACGGATTTAAAGAGTGATCAACAATAGCATTCTGTACAGTTGAATGATCCATATTATTTATACCTTCATAAATTAAAGGTCCAATGTCATCTGGTTGTTGGTCATCAATCATCAATGGGAGTTGGATTTGTTGATCAATATTCAGTCTCTGTAAAATTTGAGTTTGAGGGACTCTTCTAAATTGAGTTTGAGGTCTAGCAACACTTTGTTGTATCGTTCTAGGCTGAGTTTCTATCTTAGAAATCCTATTAGAAAGGTTTCTAATTAATGATGTTAACTCATCTATCTTTTGATCATCTTTTCTGGTTTTTAAGGAAGACCCTCTTCCTTAGCTTTCATTTTTCTTTCAACCTTTTCAGCCTTGGCTTTGTGTTTAGATGATGCTTACCTAGCCTCAACTTCTATAGCGCTATTTTTCATGTCGTATAAGGTAGGGGATTTCCTTTCCCTAAGCATGACCGTAAAGTCATCATAGAAGGCTTTACAAAACCTAACTTTTTTTGTTGTAACTGGAGGTTTACGATGAGGAGGCATCTTATGGTAAAGTTTATTGAATTGTTTAGTGAAATATGCCACTGGTTCACCATGGTTTCTTTTAAGCTCTTCATATTTTGTAAGATAGTAAACTAGATCCTTTTTAACACCCCATCGATTCTTGAATATGGTAGTTAATTCACTCCAAGAATGAATTGAATCATCTCTCAGTCGTCTAAACCAAATCCTAATGTTTCCCTTAAATATTAAACAAATAATCACATATATACATCCTCATGTTCTATGATCATATTATCAAATGACCTTATGCAGACAAACCAGTTTCCCCATTAAAACTTGGTAGCTGTTTCAAATACCCATCAAGAAAATTATTGAGTTGGTTGGGAAGATGCAAGTTAGCATACCTAGCTTGAATAATAGATTGAAAGGCCATATTTGAAGATGGAGATGAAGATGATTCAATAGAAGAGGTAGGAGATGATGTAGTGGAGGATGAGGAGGAATATGGTGAAGTTGTTGGTGAAGATGGAGGTGTAATAGTAGGGGGAGGTGGATGGGATCTTTAAAAGTTTTAAAAGATGTTTTAATAACTAACTTCTGAACCTATGTTTCAACTTGTCCTTTATTTTCAAACAAAGGCTTTGAATATACAGATAAATTTTCTTCAGGTTGGACAGAAGTAGATGGAAATGTATAATGAGTGGGAAAGATAAACTCATTAGGTTTTAGCTCTAGTAAATGTACATCTAGTTCTTCTTTTGACTTGTGTGAATCTAAAAATATTTCAGGGAGTTTATATGATTCCAAAGATTGGACTAAGAGAGCTAATTGCAGATTAACTCCTTTATATAATAGTTGTAAAACCCTAGGTGTTAGATCAACCAAATCTAATTGGGATGGAACAGAGCTAAAGGTATCGGAAGTCGAAATATATTTAGGTTGTAATGGTACAGAAGAAGAAGCAACAGCTTCAAGTCTCCTTCTAAATGAGGCTTCTCTCACCAGTCTCTTTGGATTAGATAAAGGAGAAACAATTTGAGAATCAGAGTAAGATCTTGTATGTTTTGAAGGATCCAACTTGGTCTTCTGGATTTGCAAGGTGAAAGATTTTAGCCTACAATTTCTTTATTCACCTTAAAGAAAAAGTCTTAATCATTGTCCAACGGAAAATATTTCAATTTTCTCTCCACAGTAATGGCTCCAGTCTAATGTTGTCCTCTGAGACGACTCTAGGTCAGTTAATCATGCCAAAGCATCTAAAATGTTTTTTTTGCTTTTAAAGTTTTTGGATGACCAATGTTATAAACAATTTAAAAACTAATGCTTAAGACTTAACAATTTCTAAGTTGGATGAAAGGGTTGTCTATTTGTCTAAAATAGTTAATTGGTTTAAAATGGGTGAATATTAGAGTCTTGATGAAATATAACTTGTTAAATATTCAGACATAATATTTCATTGGTTATAAGAAACGAATACAAGAAAACAATGTTTCCTGTAGAACAAAATATATTTAATCTAATGCAGACAGGTATGACAATTAATTGATATAGAGGATTTTATAATAATATATAGTTTTATAAACTAGTCCCTAATTATTGTTTATAACTTCACAGGGGATTTAAGACAGACTGATACTCAGTATGATCTTATCCAGATCTTTGCATAAAGACTTAAATACATGAAGAAAGACATAATGAAATAAGAACATAAGAAAAACTTACTAGGAGACAAACTATAGAAGGAAAATTAAAAATCCTTTCATTAGCTTGAAGTAAATCTCTAGCTCAGTTACAATTTTATTCTCAAAGCTCATCCAAGGGTTCAACCCTTAATAACTCAAAGGAGGAGTTATTTATACAAAATAAAAGTTCTTATAGATATTTTTAAAACAAAAATACAAAAATAGTACAAAACTATAGGAATTTTAAAACTACTAAGTGTTGGCATTATCCTTTAGGAATCTATCGATGATCGGGTCCCTAAAAAGTGTTTCCCAACTCTCTGTCAGTTTTTGATGAAAGTTACTCGATCGCTTCACATAATTGATCCCATCTATCTTCAATTGGTATAGAAAGATTTACCAATTTCCTGTCAAAGTCATCAACCTCGGTTTTCCTTTCAAAAGTGGGTTTATTTACAAAAAATGTGTTTAATCTCATGCTTAATTGTTAAGTCAAAATCTAAAGCCTTTAACATTTGTATTCTTGTAATATGACCCTTTATACGTACAAAAATTGTTTTATCACTTGCTATCGTATAAATATTTTGGCAGTATTCCTCCAAATTGATCAACCTGTCATTTGGGGCCACTAGTCCTGGTAGTCCTCTCTAATTGAGTAAATTAAACTTAAAATGAACCCTTTGAATAGAAGTCTTCAAGTTTTGGAACTTACTCTCTAACTGAGGCATAGAGTTATTTTTCTGCAAAACCTTCTTGATCTCCAAAATGGTTTATGTTATGTCCAGAATTTGAATCTGATCTAACTTAGCCCTCATTTTTTAATTAAGAACTTTGATCATGTCTTTAGCTTCACTCGGTTTGTCTTTAAGAAGTTCTTTAACTTATTCAATAGTTGTCTGACATTTGTTTATAAGTTCTTATTTCTCAAAAATGATCTATATGGAGGGCCATACTTCAATTATGGCCTGACTAATATCTTCCCAAATATTTTCCTTGGCTTGGGCCAAGGTTTGAGCCATTAATGACTCACTTTGCAACTCTTCTATCCTTTTGGTAAACCTATGGGTCTTCTGCATTTCTTCAAAATATATTTTGTCATTTTTTATCTTCTGAACCTCTAGATTCTTAAATTTCTTGTGAATCTTTTCATTTTCTTGTTTCTAGTGATTCAGATCCTATAAGACTTTATTCAAATCTCCAGTTATTGAAGCAGATTCTATTGTGGCTGATGTTGATTCCCCTACTGTTCTAGACACTGTAATACGAATAGTTGTAATGGGAGCTATAGCTAACTGAGTAGATTTATCTTTTTCCTTTAGCAATTTCTCAAATTTCTTTTCCATGTTCTTTATCTAAACATTCTGCTCAATGATCATCTTGAGCATTTCTTCCTTGTGATGTTCACGTTTTGCTATCTCCTTCGTCTGAGGGTCCTCTGTAGAAGGAAATTTTAGCTTCTTCCTCAATGTTGTAATATCTGCATTTTTCTTTTTGATAATATCTTATGCAGATTTAACATCAGTAGGGTCATATACATTTTAATCACTAACTCTTATAATGACTTGACCCTATTGTCCTTTCCTAAAGATGATATATTTTCAATCTTCAATTGTGACTACACATTTGACGAAGCAGTTCTGAGTTTTGACAATGCCATAGCAGTATTGGTCATGGTAGAGAAAAGCATCTCACCAGACTACCTATTCATGTCCATTTGATTAATTGGGTGTACTTGATTAGCATCAAAATAAAATACAATCTTCTTGTAATCAAAAGAAGACTTGGGAAAAGGTACTTGAGCCTATAGAAATGCCATTTTCATTCTACCCTTTTCGCTGTCAAAAGTTGTCAACAAGCTATGTTGTTAAGTAGAAGTCTACTTCCAAAACTGTTCATAAACATTTTCCTTTAAAGCTTCATTCTTCTTCTTGATTTAGAGGAAATTAGTGAAGATGTTTGAATCCTCTGTTTCACTTGCTCCTGCAGATTGGGTGATTTCTAACAAATTATGTGAAGCTAAATAAGAAGATGGAGTAGTGATTACAACTTCTTTTCTCCATATTGAAACTTTTTAATCATCCAAATTGATGATTATAGGCTCCTTTTGGCCTTGAGTAGTACTAGTTCCATTGGAGACAAACCTTGATTTCTTTTGATAATGGATGAATTCCTTTTCTCCAACCGTTGATGATGAGGATCCTTCTCTAGGCCTCTTGTCTTGCTTGGCTTGAGAAGTAGGAGTCTGAAGAGTAGAAGGAGGTAAAATCTATTCTTCTACTTCTTGAAGTGTATTCTCCTCCCACTGTTCTTGATTTATGTACTTATCAATCTCTAGTATTGGTGTATGATTGTAAGGTGTGTTTTTTAGTTCCACCCTTGTTACACAACATTCTTTCACTGTCCATATACTCCCCGTTCCACAATCCTGGAGGACCTCTATAGTGACCCTCATATGTTTCTCTACCATGAAGAACATGTCCTACATCCCTCCATCTGCAGAACATTTCCCTCTTACATCATTTCCCAAGAATCTTCCTTCAAACCCAGTTTTCAAGACCGACGCTAGTGCTCAGTTCTCCCCCTGTGTTGATTTGCAGAGTTTGAAACTAGGAATGGTGTCGAATGCTGCAAGTGACCCATTCATCACCTACATCAACCCTCTTTTGTCAAGTTTTTAAAAATGGAGCTGAAGCTTCCAGGTCTAGAAGCTTCGTGAACGGAAGTTTGGTAAATGGTTGAGCAAGATAGAGCCGAGAGAGACTGTTTGGTCTCCTTTCCCCTATTAAAATGGGACAAACCAAAAGGGATAAGGCTTCTCCCACCATAAGAGGGTCCATTTCCCCTCTATCAAAGCTATATAAACTCCTCATTTCACACCCTCAACTAGCTAATGAAATGGATGAAATAATCTACAAATCTTGAGAGCCATATTGAGAACCTTAGCCTTCTAGTTTGTGTGTGAAGGGAGAATAAGATTATAGTGTTTGGTTCGGGGGAAAAGGAAAGAGGCCTTGAAATTCCATTGTTTTGAGGGTGAATCATGAGATGCTTATAGTGGTGTTGGAACTTGGACATTCCAAAGGGAACCTGCAATGTCAAGGCTCTAGTTGTATTTCTCTTTGAAGTTTTATTAATAAAACTAATGGTTTATTTACTATATCATGTGTAATATTACATTTGATAGCTTAAAAGTCCTTAACCTTTTAAGTAGATTGAATTCGATTTTATTCCATCATGTTTGCTGGTGTTTCTTGCATGTTTGTTTCAGGAATTTGAAAGAAAGGAACGAAAGGAAGCCGGAGCAAGGAAATAAGATCAACATCAAGTGGATTAGCTCTATAAGATGTAGGCCCTCTTATTTGATTCTAATCTAAGGAAATTTACATTAGATTGTCTTGTTTGCAGCTAGACCCACTCTTCGGCTAGAGGGATCATCTATGTCCATAGAGAGGATTTACCTACTCCACAAATTGGTGAATCCACTGGGGATCCATCCCTCTATTTGGATTGTTTTCATTTCATGATTTGTGTTTACTTTTGTCGTATCACTCTTTCTTTCTAGTTTTCTATGCCTTGCACTGTTTGCTACCTAGATTCTTGAATTTAGAGTGATAGGTCTAGTTTTGATTTCTGAAATTTTTTATTTTTTCTTTGAATCCCTAGATCAACGATGTTTATTTTATGGCAGTTGCGCCGACTAGCATGATTTACCTTTGAACAGTCACGTCATACCTCCTTGTGGTGCTTGTTTTTAGTTAGGCAATCACGCCGATTCCTGTAGGTTAAAATCAGGGTTTCTCTTGAATCATTACCAGTGTGTCTTGTCCTCTTAAGTTTTGTTTCTTGGATTTTTTGCCTTTATTCTCCCTAGATATAAAGCTTTGTTATCTTGATTTGTTTGCTTGATTGGTTTGAGTTTGCCTTACTTGATTTTTTGATTTTTTGGATGGTTTATGTCCCTAGGGCATATAGGTCATTGTCCATTCAGCTGTTTGTCCACTCATCAATTCAAGTTGTTGGTTAGCTACTCCATGCATTTCATCTTTTAGTCCCCATACCTATATTTCTTTGTCTTCAATTGAACAAGTAAAAGTTTCATTTGCTCTTCTCTTGATTGAACGTCTCTTTTCGAGAATAGATTACATTACTTGCTTTGTTTCGATTGAAACTTTTCATATTTGGTTTGAGAGGAGTTCTCATTATCTTGCTTGGTATATGATTGATGTTGGTTGTTTGAGAATTTTTCATTGAAATGTTTATGTGAAAGATTCATTTTATCATTCCATTGAAAAAATACATCATTGTAGTTTGTTAAATTGATATGTTGCATTAAGTAGAATCATTGAAAGCTAGAATTGCATCATCATGAGCATGTGAAATGAAATGATCTTCTTTTACTGTTGAAAGGACTAGTTGAAGTGCATTTGATAGGAAGGATAGGAAGTGGAAATAATTTTCATTATTTTGTTTTGAAAAGCAAAGTAGTGAAGAGTCATCTTGCTTTCAATTTATTGTTTGTTGCATTGATTGTTTTCTTTACTCTTAATTAGTGTAAACATTCATCGAATTGAAAGAGTTTTGTCTCATATAGTTATACATAGGAATTTTTCAAGTGACAATGATATGGCCTGAAAAATGAGACTTAATTTCAAGATAAACCTTTAAAATGTATTCAATTAACCTAAGGTGCATTTGAAACTAAACGCTTACATTTAGAGGTCTAGGCTAGAGATGTGTTCCGACATCTTTAAACCTAGCAGTTGTCATTTGCTTCCGCACTAGACAACACTAGTACAGACTTGTGCTCCCCATACCATCGCATATATAAAGGGAGACCCCACTAGTTTTGCAACCCTTTATCCATAGGAAGCCAAGTCTACTGCCTTGTAAACGTGATACATCAAACACATCATTCAGGAAGATTGCTACCCGTACTTCTCGATTCATCGGGAGGTATTATGCAGTTCACAATTACCTCATAATCCTTTTGCCTAGATTACGCTAAGTAATCATTTTGGTATTTTTGACTCTCTAAATTTAAAATATCATCGAGCACTTGTCATTTCGAGCTCGTTCAAACTGAAAGTGGCTAGAGTCATCTTTTCCTTTTTTTTCGACTCTTAAAACATGTAAAGGCATTAGTCTGTTTCAAAATCTTAAACTTTTTTTGCCCATGATCACATCACATTCCTAATAGTCTTATTCTAGACCACTTCGTGAGTTTACCCTTAATATAGTTTAAAGAAGCCCTGAAATTAATCTCTTTTCTCTTGTTGTTTGAGACAAAGTCATCGTGGCAGAACCATTAGGTTCGCCTAGTTCCTCTTCCACTCCTCCATCTAAAAGATCATCTTAGGAGCCTATCCCTAAACTCCCACAGTCACTCTAGGATCAAGGGATTGAATTTGGAATTGTTCTAGGTGTTCAACCTTTGTCATCTTGTCCTCCTCCATCAGATACTGGGTCACCTTATGAATCTGGCCTGGAATCTTTGGATAATCCTATACAGACTCCCAAGAGTCTGTCAACTCCTGAAGGTTAGCAAGGACTGGTTGTTTACCCTCTAAATCCTTTGCTCAATCCTATTTTGATATCACCACAGTGTCTGTAGAGTCCATATGATCGACCTAGTATTCCTTTAGAATTATCTCCTTGAGCATCTTTGATTGTCTATCGTCATTTGTTTCCACCCATGGAATCAGAAGGCGAGATTCCAGTCTCCTCTCTGGGTCTCTCAGAGGTTTCTTCTACACACACTCCTCATGTAGTTGATGAGCAGGGATACCCATTCCCTCCATAAGGTTTCCCTTATACAGGAAGCATTTCGACTAGCATCTACCTTAAGTATAGCATGCCTTTATTATTGCATGGTTATACCTATATATCTCAGTTGGTATCAGGCACTCCTAGTGCCTCATCATTATATCACAACCTCATCTAGTCTTCCAGTGCTATGCCTACCCCAGGTCCATTCGTTTAGAACCCGACCTCTCAACCGATTGTACAAACTGCAATCACTTTAGTTCTGGTGCAACCCACCATTCTGAATCCACTTGTTTTGTCATTTCAACCAACTCTTCTAGTTCAACTGATAATCTCAAGTCAAGTCTTGGTAAGTTCTTCTACCCCTCTGGTGATTGGACAGACTATGGCATTGCCTAGGGGGAATATCCAAATATCTCCATGATGTCTAGTGCAACCAATGTGAGTGGCTCAAAAATTCACATGGTTGGAATGAATCGGCCCTCTTATGATGCTATTCTGAACCCTGCTAGTCCATCTGGATCAAGTAACGTCCAATACTAGCAGTTGAAACCTGCTGGTCCATTTGGGTCAAGTAATGTCTAGTACTGACAGCCATATGTGGCTCAGGTTTCATTCCAACCTCCTTATGTTCCATATGGTTCCCAATCAATGGTAAATCTGCCTTATATCCCTCAAGTTAGGCCCTACGTTCAGCCTATTCTATCCGTTGTGCCTGGCGGATATGCCCAGATCCAATTGAGGAACTTTCAGTACCCTCAGGGTGTCACCCCAGGAATTCTCCAGGTATCCTTGCAATAGCAAGGGCAACCCTTACAACAACAAGGGAAACCTTCGCAACAGCAAGGGAAAGTAGTGAAACAGCAAGGACAACTGCAACAACCGTAGGGGCAACCCTTGCGACAATCATAGCAAACTTTGTAGCTACAGAAGTAGTTTTTTCACCAGTCCTCCCAACCTATGTCCTCACAAGGTCAACCTCTGCAGTCGTAGGGACAACTTTGCAGTAGCAAAGCCAACCTTTGCAGTAGCAAATCCAACCTTTGCATCAACAAGGTCAACCCAGGAAGTAGCTACCCTTGTATTCATATCAACAAGGTTAGCCTTTGCAAGGTTAAGGTCAAGTCCTACAACAGCATGCTCAAAATCCTTATGTCCAAGGGAAACAGGTTCAAAATCCTTATGTCTAGGGGCACCATCTGCAAAATCTGTATGTCCAAGGTCAATAGTTTCAAAATCCTTATGTCCAAGGTAAACAATTTCAACAACCTTTGAACTTGTATGTTGCTTATTAGTAGCCTATGGCAAGACAGTATCAAACCTACGCCAGACCGAATCCTCCTCATGGGCAGGGTAACCTCATGATCTGAATTGGATCCTTGAGAATTATCAGAGATCTATTATTGTTTCAAATTATGTCAGACTCCAAAATCTTGTGAACAACAAGCTATCAAGAAGGACCTCTTGACAGTGGCAGTTGTAGCCAGCACAGAACAACGAGGACCCTCGGTCAAAGCGCGCTGACCGTTGGCCCATGGAGACCACACAGTGGCACAAATTAGCAATTAGGGAGTCCATATTAGAAAACAGAGGCCATTTCTAATACGCGATTAGTTCCTAATCGCATATCGTAGGATAAAAACCTCAGAGAAGGAAAAGACCCAACACCTGGTCATGTGAAAAATAGGTAAAACTGTGCAGAAATACTTGATACATTATAAGGCAGGCCCCACACTCAAAAGCTGTGGAATATCGAAGGCATTTCAGGTAGTAAGCGGGTTTTGCAGAGGACCAAGCGATGCCATACACTGAATGATGCATGTCCGACGGATGAGAGAGAAAACTACTCTCATTGCAAGGTAACGGTTGAGCAACTCACCCATGTGATAAAAGTGATGATCGTAGGATCTGGAGTCCCCAGATCAATGGCAAGGATTGCACCCGATGGGAGATCCGATTTGATGGAAGAATAGGCTGAGGCATATGACATTTGGGGTCTGACATGACCGATGAGTTGGCAGATGAATCATTTCATGGACTAACCGAAATAATGACCATTCAAGGAAAAGCTGGCACTGAGTTCGAAAGGAGACAGGTGGCCACCTCTCTGTGAAATGTTACACAGTGGCAATGACACAGAAGTAGGGAATTCCAGTAGACAGAGGCAGGAAATCCAAAGAGCTGGAAGAGGAAGCAAACAGTAAAGGGATGGATTGGCTTTAAGCCATGAGCAGATGGAGAATAGAGAGGAGACAGAACATAGAGTGAAGCAAGAAGCAGAGAACAGAGAAGTCGAGATGACCTGCAGAGCTAAGGCAACATCGAGCAGACAGAACCGAGAAGGCTTGAGAGCTTCAAGCAATCCCTATGAGGACATCTGTCGGGAACTGAGTACCAAATTGGACTTATCCCATTAAGACCAGTTGAGGTCGAGACTTGCTAAGGGGGAGTCTGTGTACTGTATTGGCTTGGGGAATCCAAGTGCCACCTTACCAAGCATCATCTATTACAGGAGACTCAAATTGAGCTCCTCATTGTAAAAACTCTGCTTAAAGACACAATAAAAAAAGGCCACCACTGAAAGCTGGACTAGGAGGATTGGGTGAACTCCTTATTAAATTGTTGTGTTTTTTGTTGAATTTACTTGTTCTGTTTCTCTTACTATTTTCCAATTCCTATGTATTTCGCAATCTTATCAATCCATTTCTTAAAATAACATATGCATATCCCAGCGCATGAGTCTGTAATACCTACATTAATTAACTGAGGTCATACATATGTGATTTTTAGATCAAGTGGTATCATAAATATAGGTTGTTAAGGTTAGCAAGCTTGTGCTAGATTTAGCTGTTAAATGCTAACTAGATCAAAGCCCAAATTAGGAGAAGGAGAGTTGGTCGAAACTAATCCTGAAATTGGAAGAGTCTATCCTTAGAAGACAATGTCGGAGGAAGGTTCTGTGGGGCCAGACCCTGAATTTATAGATAGTTTCCTGGCCATAAGGTCCATGGTAGAGGAAATGTCTAAGGACTTTAGAAAACATAAAGATGAAGATTCATTAGGCTCCAAACAAGATAAAGGAGAAGAAGAGTCTCTCCTCCATGACCACTCAAAAGGCAAAGGGAAAGAAGAAAGCTTTCTCACACCTCCTAATAGCCTTGAACATAAAAAGAAGGCATCTTTGATTAAACTAGATGTTAAATTTGATTTACCAATATATGATGGAGAGTTGAATGAAAAAAAGTTGGACAATTGGATTAGAGAAATTGATGTTTATTGCAAAGTGTAGAGTATCGATTCAGATAAGAGCAAGATTTAGCTGACTAGCCTATGCCTTGGAGGCACCGCCTTGGTTTGGTGGGAAGGCAGGACCCAAGCTGACATGAAGAGACATGGTAAGACTCTTTCTGTCTGGAGTGAATTTGTTTTTACAATTAAAAAGAAGTTCTATCCACTGGCCTACATGCAGCAAGCCATGATGAGCTAGCAAACTCTTCGATAATTGAAAAGGCAAAGTGTACAAGGTTACACCCAAGAATTTAAGAAGAGAGATTTGATTCTAGGAATCTCATTAGACTCACCTGAGACTCTGTTGAAGTACATCGGTGGTCTACACAGCTACATGAGGCACACTATCCTCATGTTTAATCCCACTAGTATAGATGAGGTATCTATTCAAGCTAAGCATCTAGAAGCTAGAGGAAAGAATGGAAACCCAGAAGTTGGGGGATCATCCCAACGCACTGCAAGCAAGAACAAGGAGAAAAGAAAATAGAAATGGGAAGCAAGCAAGGCCAACACTGCACAGAAAAGAAAGTCTTCATGTACTCACTGTAAGAAGGATGGGCATGATGATGAGCACTATTGGATTCTGCATCCAGAGCTGAGACCTAAGAAGTTCGAGGGCAAGAAGAAGAAGACTGCTGCAGCTATTCAGAAAGATTTGGGGTCGGACTCAGGAGATGAAACAACCATTACAGCCATAGGTATAAAAGGTAAGAATTATGAAGCATCTACTAGTAATTTTGCACAATCTACTATTGATGAAGAAAATGAGAGAAAAAGACATGAGCTTTTCCATATTCGAGTTATTCCCAAACATCAAAAGATTGATACTTTGTTTGATAGTGGCTCACAAGTAAATTTAATTTTTGAAGCAATTGTAAAGAAGTTAGGATTACTGACTACAGCTCACAAGAAACTATACCCATTAGGATGGTTAAGTGATAAAGCACAACTACAAGTGACTAGACAATGCAAACTCAAGTTTTCTTTTGGGTTAGCATTTGTAGATGAGGTTGAGTTAGACATAATTCCTTTGGTTATATGTGGAATTTTTTTAGGAAGTCCTTACTTGTATGACAGAAAAGCTATTTTCTATAGGGCTGAGAACAAGTATCTACTTGTTAAAGATGGAATCGAATACTTTGTAAGAGCTCATAAGCTCAAGAATAATTACACTCTCATAAACTCTGAGCAGATGAAACGAATTGTAAATTCATGCAAACAATTTTTACTGATGGTTGTAAAGGAAAAGAAACCTGATAAAACCAATGTATTTGAGGGTTGTGATGCTAAACAACAAGCTGATTTAGAAAATGTTGTTTCAAAGTATGATATCTTGTTTCAAGAACCCAAAAAGGAAATAGTGCAAGAAATTAATTTGTAGCAAGATGCTGCAGTGCCTAACATTGGAATGTATAGGTTGTCCGCTTTAGAGAATGTAGAAATAAAGCAGTAGGTGCAAGAGTTGCTCGAGAAGGGGTTCATCAGACCTAGCACATCACCATGTGGGTCACCAATCGTTTTGGCGAGAAAGAAAGATGGCTCATGGAGAATGTGCATTGATTACCGAGCAATGAATAAGATAACAATCAAAAATCGTTATCCCCTTCATCGCATAGATGATCTATTAGATCAATTGAAAGAAGCTGTTTATCTTTCCAAGTTAGACTTGCATAGTGGATATCATCAGGTCAGAGTTGCAGAACAAGATGCATGGAATACTGCTTTCAAAACAAAGTAGGGATTGTATGAGTGGTTGGTTATGCCTTTTGGCTTAACAAATGCTCCTGCTACTTTCATGAGAATAATGAATGATGTACTCAAACCTTTTCTTAATGATTTTGTTATTGTGTATCTGGATGACATTCTGATATTTAGCAAAACATGGGAAGAACATTTAAAGCATGTTAAGCAGACACTAGATGTTTTGAAAAGAGAAAAACTTTATGTTAAACTCTCAAAATGTGAATTTGGAAAAAAATATTTGAATTATTTGGGACATATAGTAGGGGGTGGTGAATTGAAGATAGATCCCTCTAAGGTGGTAGTCATTGTAAACTGGCCTAAACCCAAATATGCTACAGAAGTCAAGAGATTCGTAGAAGCAACACAATTTGGAGAAAGTTTCATTTCTAACTTTTCCTTAATTGCAACTCCCTTACATGCTTTAACAGGATTGAACAAGTTGTTTCAGTGGGGAGGCAAACAACAGAAATCCTTTGACACCTTGAAATAAAAGATTAATACAACACCAGTACTAGCACTGCCAGATCTTCAAAGAATGTTTGAGATCCAAATGGATGCTAGTGACTATGCCATGGGAGGAGTGTTGATACAGAATGGTAAACCCATATGTTATCATTCTGAGAAATTTAATTCTGCAGTAGTTAACTATCCTACATATGATAAAGAATTGTATGCATTAGTATAGAGTGTGAAAATGTGGAAACATTACTTAACGGAAAAAGGGATAGTAATACATACCGATCATCAACCACTTCAATATCTACACTCCTAATCTAAGTTGCAGCAATCAAGACACTATAGATGGATGAGTTTTCTACAACAGTTTCATTTAGTCATCAGATATAAAAAGGGCATACACAATAAAGTTGCAGACATGTTATCTAGACCCATTATGAATGCATCTACTATACTTAAGCATAATTCTATGTTATATGAGAGCTACATTGAACAATATGCTCAAGATATAGACTTTAAAGATGTATATGCAACTTTAAGTCAAGGCAAATGAGTAGAAGAATTGGATTATCATATTAAGGATCGACTCCTGTATCATTGTGGGAAGATATGCATTCCACAAACTGAAAGAGTAAAGATAATTCGAGAATCACACACTTCTCTAATATCAAGTCACTTTGGGGTAAGTAAAACAGCTGCACAGCTGCAAAGATTTTGATATTGGACAAAAATGAATGAGACAGTTTCTAGATATGTAAGAAGGTGTACTATGTGTGCTAAAATCAAGCCCAACAATAGAAAACTAGGCTTCTACACTCCATTACTAGTTCCTTCTCATCCTTGGGAAAGTGTTTTCATGGACTTTGTTGGAGGACTGCCTAAATCTAGGAAAGGTCATGATTATCTGTATGTTATTGTGGATAGGTTCAGCAAAATGTGTATTTTGATACCTTGTAATAAACATATTATAGCTGAACAAACTGCAAAATTGTTCTTTCAACGTGTATGGGTTCATTTTGGATTACCCACTTCCATTATATCTGATCGAGACACCCGATTTGTGGGAAAGTTTTGGTCAAGTTTGTGGGAACTGATGGACACCAAACTAAAGAAAATCACAGCTTTCCATCCACAAACTGATGGCCAGACAGAAGTAGTCAACATGATAGTGATCCAGTTACTCAGGAGATATTGCAGCAAGCATCCTAAGCATTGGGATGAACATTTTTGTTATGTGCAACATGTTAACAACCGAGCCAAACATTCTTCCACACAAAGATCTCCTTTTGAGACATGTTTTGGTTTCACACCAAGGTCTCCCTTGGATTTTGTCTTTGGTAAAGACACAACAGTTGAGGGACACAACGATGTGAACAAGGCAACTAGGTTCATTGAACAAATCCAAGAGATCCATCAGGTAGTACAGGAATAGCTGGAAAAGAGCCAGGCCAAATATAAGGAAAGGCATGACAAGCATCGGATGGAGCATAGTTTCCAAGTTGGTGATCAAGTCTAGCTGTATATCAGCAAGGACAAGATGCAAGGTGAAGGTAAAAAGCTGAAACCAATAAGGTATGGACCTTTTAGGATCCTTGAGAAAATTGGTGAGAATGCTTTTCGCCTTGATTTGCCAGCTTATATACATATCTACTCAGTTGTCAATGCAAACAACTTGAGACTATTTGAACCTTCGTTAATTGAAGATCCTGAAGAAGAGAGTCAATTGCCTTCTATTGATGACCTGCTACGTGAATACCTTAATGAATTACAATGAGACATAGTTCTGGACATGAAAGTGAGAATGATGCGCAGGGGAGATGTTGAGTACCTCAGAATTGGGCTTGGGGGTTCAAAGCCAAGTGGTGCAAAATGGATAGAGATTGGACATGTGAGAAAGTTGTATCCTCACTTATTCGATGCTTGAAACCCAATGTTTGGTGGTCCAAAATCTTTTTCAGTGGGAAGGTCGTGATCCGAATTGGATCCTTCAAAATTATCAGAGTTCTATGATAGTTTCAAATAATGTCAGACTCCAAAATCTTGTGAACAACGAGCTCTCAAGAAGGACCTCTAGAAAGTGGCAGTTGTAGCCAACACGGGACAACGAGGACCCTTCATCAAAGTGCGTTGACCCTTGGAGACCACACAGTGTGTTGGCATTATGATACAGGTGTTGTCCTTGATGGCAACTCACTTAGAGGTATGATAAAGGTGGCAAATCAATTAGATGACGGATCATACTATAGTAGGTCAAGAAAGAGGTATACGCAGGTTAACGTTGATGAAAGTTCATATACATGCAGGTGAGCAGAACAAAAGGCGCGTATACGTACACACGCAAGTTCATAGAAGGAAAGGCGCGTACATGTCAGAAATCTAAGTTTTGGTCCATGGTATTTTGGTATTGGTCCGTGGTATCTCGTCTAAAGTATTGAACCCAGGTATTGGGTCCAAGGTATTGGTTATACATGGTTTTGGACCATGGTATTGAGAAAATCCTAAACCCATATAAGGAGAAGATCATTAGGCCAATGGAGGGTGTGTGTTGTGCATTTGATGAGGTATGACATTGAGCATATTGGTTATGAGTTTGCGATGTATATCTGAAATTGGAAATTGCAGCGAAGGTATGAGTAATTATCTTTAGATCTGTACCTGGGTTCGCTAAGGTGGAAAGGTGTATACACGCTGATTTGACACAGTCAAGTAGCGTATATAGTATGAAATTTGATGTTTCAGGTTGCTATTGGTTCTAGTGGTTGTTGCAGAGTTATGGGCTCTGGTCTGTGTTCTGGTAACTTTGTTTTGATGATAGGTTTCAGTATTGGTTGATTCAGAGATTGATGATATAGGTATAGTTGATGATTGTATTACAATAGTGATTATTTTGTATTTATGGATCCAGTCTGAAAATTTATGAAACGTGGTCCCTGGAAGTAAAGAGAAGGTTGTAGCCTTCTGTAGGTCAGCACCTACGTACTAGTATTTCAGCTAGTACAAGAGCTAAGGGGGTTGTAGCTCCCTTCCAGAAGAATCTAGAGAAAGAGAGAGGGTTGTAGCCCTCTGTAGGTTGCAGCCTGTGTGCTGGTAAAGGACTCCACTAGTACATTGTAAAAGAAGTTTCTTATTAAAGGAAGATAGAAACAAATTGCAGCAAGTGGTTTTCACCCACATTGGGTTTCCACCTTATATCATGGTGTTCATGTGTGCTCTTTATCTGTGATGATCTATTCTGTTTTACTGCACCTATTTACTGTTAATATGGCTAATGATGTTCTAAGGCTCTCATTAAACATCAACTAACTGAATCATAATTTTATTGAATATACGCTAGTTGCATTAAACACAGTTGCATATATATGTGGTTATCCTTAACTGAAGTAGCATATATGAATCACAGTATGAAAATGAAAAAGTTATATTGATGTGATAATACTGATTCACCCCCCCCCTCTCAGTATTATTTCCAACAATTGGTATCAGAGCAAGTCCTTTTAGAAGAAGCTTGATCGCTTGAAGGAAAGATCCATCAGAATGGCTAATCAAGAGAGGCATCCATCAGGCCACCAATCTTTGATGGGAGAAACTTTGCCCACTGGAAGATAAGAACCACAGCATATCTACAATCGCTTGGAATGGATGTTTGGGGAATTGTGGAAGGAGGATACACATATCCATCAGCAATTCCTATAGATACAACAAAGAGAAAGAAATATGAACTCAATGCCAAAGTTGTTACTGTCTTATTGGGAAGTTTGTCACAATTAGAATTTATGAAGGTCATCGATTTCAAATCAGCCAAAGAAATATGGGACAAAATCATTCTAAGCTATGAAGGAGATGAACAGGTAAAATGAGCAAAGCTTCAAACTGTCAGAATAAGATATGAAAATCTTAAGATGCATAGTAATGAAAGCATAGCTAATTACTTCCTGTGTATAGATGAGATTGTCAATTATATGAGGAATCTAGGTGAAGAATTTAAGGAAGTTGTCTTAGTTGAAAAGGTTTTAAGATCTATGTCTGCTAAATTTGATTCCAAAGTGTCTGCCATAGAAGAAAAGGAGGATCTACAGAAAATCACTATGACGCAGCTTCACGGAATCTTAACTGCTTATGAGATGAGAAAAGGAGGACCATCAAATATGAGAGAAGTTGCATTCGAAGTATCAGAAAATGAATCAGGATACATCTCATAAGGAGAAGATGAGGTAACTTTTGTCAAAAATCTTGAACGGGTAACTGGAAGGTTCAAAGGTAAGCTACCTTTCAAATTCTTTTCATGTGGTAGAGTTGGTCACTATCCTGCTAGATGCCCTCATAACAAAGGAAAGATATCTGCAGAAGGTAATAGAAGCTATTATACCCATGTTAAAAGTAATGACTCATTCAATAGTTGTGAAGACATTAGAAGTCTCATGGCATATGAAAATAAGGATGTAGAAACAGAAGAAGTTACCAGATTAAAGGAGCAATTGGATTCAGTAACTAGAGTAAGGGAGAAAATGCAGGATGTAGTAAAAGATAAAAGCATAACAATTCGGAGACTTGAATCGAAGATCCTCTCTCTAAAAGAAAATATTGAAGAATCAAAGAAGAAAAATAGAGAAGCTCTTGAAGAACAAGAACATGAAGTGATCGAATTAAGGCAACAAGTGGAAGAAGGAAGAAAAGTTGAAGAAAACATAAGGAAGCAGTATCTGGAAAAGGAAGAACAACATCAGGTTGAGGTAAATATCTTAAAAAGTAAATTAGAAGAAAAGGATAAACGATTACGATTTCAAGATAGTATTAAGATTTTGGATGACATTCTTGGTAGTCAAAGATCCCCTACTATCAAAACTGGTCTTGGCTTTTATGGATCTGTTGAAGGTGAATTTAGCTCACAAGGTGAGGCAAGGAACTCTAATGAGAATTCTAAAATTCTCAACAAGGAACAACCAAGGAAAGAAATTCCTCAAAGAAAATCCTTTACTCCCAACTATGGAAGTGATAGATGATTATTTCCTCCATTGAAAAATATTGAATGTTATGTATGTCATAATATTGGACATGCTGCAGCCAAATGCAAAAGTAGAATGATTCAAGACCGCCACACAAGCTCATCACATTCCAGGTACTTCAAAGGCTATTGTTTTTCTTGCAATATGTTTGGTCACAAAGCAATTGATTGAAATAGGAGGAACATAAAACATGTAAGATGTTATGCATGTAAAAAATTTGGACATAAAGCAAGGGAATGCAGGAGAAAGATTCAAACTCCAAAGAAAGAGGATTATACATCATCACAATCCCAAGTATTGAAGAAGACAGAATTAGAGAAAGAAAGATGTGACATAACTCAGTCGGCTGACATAACAGACACACGGGAAACTGAAAGTGAAGACCTTCAGTATTCCATCTTGCATACACTGATATAATAAAGATAAGTCACGTATATACGCAATCTAGAGGTTGCAGAGTTGTGTATATAGAGTTCAGAAGAAAAAGGCAACAAAACAGACTCAGGAAATGGTTCGGTCATGGTACATGATGGTTGGCACAAGCTCAGGGGGAGCATGTACTTCAAATAATGCATTGTTGGCATTATGGTTAGAAGTATTTTGTAAATATGATTAATGATACATTTTGTTGGTTGATCAATAGAATGGTATTGCAGGTTACATGTTGACGCTTATGGTGCAAATCATATATGGTGTATGTTAGTGGCTAATGACCATCATGGTTTTGAATAGATTGCTGGTCTTTGTTATAAAGACCTTGTATGTGCTCAGGGGGAGCATGGATGGATTGGTACATGTTGTCATATACAAAGGGGGAGCTCAATTAGAGATTGCAGTAGGTATTTAGGGGGAGTATGGATAGCAGATTGAATATCATAGAAGAGAATATCTTGGTCCACCCTTTGCCCTTGATGTAAAAGGGGGGGAGTAACTTGGTGTGGTGGTTGCCATCAAGTCCAAAGGGGGAGATTGTTGGCATTATGATACAGGTGTTGTCCTTGATGGCAACTCACTCAGAGGTATGATACAGGTGGCAAATCAATTAGATGACGGATCATAGTACAACAGGTCAAGAAAGAGGTATACGCAGGTTAACCTTGATGAAAGTGCATATACACGTGGGTGAGCAGAACAAAAGGCACGTATACGTACACACGCTGGTTCATAGAAGGAAAGGCGCGTACATGTCAGAAATCTAAGTTTTGGTCCATGGTATTTGGTTCATGGTATTTTGGTATTGGTCCGTGGTATCTCGTCTAAAGTATTGAACCCAGGTATTGGGTCCAAGGTATTGGTTATACATGGTTTTGGACCATGGTATTGAGAAAATCCTAAACCCATATAAGGAGAAGATCATTAGGCCAATGGAGGGTGTGTGTTGTGCATTTGATGAGGTATGACATCGAGCATATTGGTTGTCGGTTTGCGATGTATATTTGAAGTTGGAAATTGCAGCGAAGGTATGAGTAATTATCTTTAGATCTGTACGTGGGTTCGCTTTGGTGGAAAGGTGTATACACGCCGATTTGACACAGTCAAGTAGCGTATATAGTATGAAATTTGATGTTTCAGGTTGCTATTGGTTCTAGTGGTTGTTGCAGAGTTCTGGGCTCTGGTCTGTGTTCTGGTAACTGTGTTTTGATGATAGGTTTCAGTATTGGGTGATTTAGAGATTGATGATGCAGGTATAGTTGATGATTGTATTACAGTAGTAATTATCTTGTATTTATGGATCCAGTCTGAAAATTTATGAAACGTGGTCCCTGGAAGTAACGAGAAGGTTGTAGCCTTTTGTAGGTCAGCACCTACGTACTAGTATTTCAGCTAGTACAAGAGCTAAGGGGGTTGTAGCTCCCTTGCAAAAGAAGCTAGAGAACGAGAGAGGGTTGTAGCCCTCTGCAAGTTGCAGCCTGCGTGCTGGTAAAGGACTGCACCAGTACATTGTAAAAGAAGTTTATTATTAAAGGAAGATAGAAACAAATTGCAGCAAGTGGTTTTCACCCACATTGGGTTTCCACCTTATATCATGGTGTTCATGTGTGCTCTTTATCTGTGATGATCTATTCTATTTTATTGCACCTGTTTACTTTAAATATGGCTAATGATGTTCTAAGGCTCTCATTAAAGATCAACTAACTGAATCATAAGTTTATTGAATATACGCTAGTTGCATTAAACACAGTTGCGTATATATGTGGTTATCCTTAACTGAAGTAGCGTATATGAATCAGAGTATGAAAATGAAGAAGTTATATTGATGTGATAATACTGATTCACCCCCCCCCCTCTCAGTATTATTTCCAACACAGTGGCACAAATTAGCAATTGGGGAGTCCAGACCAGAAAACAGAGGCCATTTCTGATACGCGATTAGCGCAAAGTGCTAATTGTGTATCGTATGATAACAACCTTGTAGAAGGAAAAGCCTCGACACCTTGTCATGTGAAAAACAGGTAAAACCATGTGGAAATACTTGATATGTTAGACAGCGGGTCCCGCGCTCAAAACCGGCAGAATATCAAAGGCATTTCGGGTGGTAAGCGAGTTTGGCAGAGGACCAATCAATGCCATACACTGAATGATGCGTGTCCGGCGGATGAGAGAGGAAACCGCTCTCATCATAGTGTAACGATCGAGCAACTCACCCATATGATAAAAGTGATGACCATAGGATTTGGAGGCCCCAAATCAACGGCAGAGATTACGTCTAATGTGAGACCGGAATTGACGGAAGAATAGGTTGAGGCATATGACATTTGGGGTCCGACATGACCGATGAGCTCGCGGATGAATCATTTCGTGGACTAACCGAAATAACGACCGTTCGAGGAAAAGCTGGCACCTAGTTCGTAAAGAGACAAGTGGTCACCTCTCTAT
This sequence comes from Pinus taeda, assembly GCA_000404065.3. Classification (NCBI taxonomy): domain Eukaryota; kingdom Viridiplantae; phylum Streptophyta; class Pinopsida; order Pinales; family Pinaceae; genus Pinus; species Pinus taeda. The sequence continues at coordinate 41,304 of APFE031682524.1, read as the reverse complement.
GAAACATTACACAGTGGTGATGACACAGAAGCAGGGAATTCTAGTTAACAGAGGCAAGCGATCCGAAGTGCCAGAAGAGGAAGAAAACAGTCAAGGGACAAATTGGCTTTAAGCCACGAACATACAAAGAACAGAGAGGAGACAAAACAGAGAGTGAAGCAAGAAGTAGAGAACAGAGAAGTTGAACTGACCTGCAGAGCTAAGGTAGCATCGAGTAGACAAAACAGAGAAGGATTGAGAGGTTCTGTTAGAGTCGGTCTGGTCAAGTCCTCCATCAGAGATCAAAACTCTTTATGCATTTCATGATTAGGTGTCCCGCTCCATTCTCCCAGTTGCATTCTACTAGGGGAATGCCATAATCTGATGCAGAAGGTCATTATAGTCTCATGTCTAGCTCCTGCTGGCTCAGGTCTTTTGTCAATCATCATCAAAGTCCATGATAGTCAAGGTCTGGTCCTTTAAAGGACAAAGGTCATTTCGAGGGCTAGGTCTAGGAATTCATCAATTTGGTACTTGAAACATGTCCAGTAGAGCCATGCAGGCCAGAGTGAGGCCCTTACACAGTTATGGTTCAGAAAGCTTCATCTTCATATGGATAGACTCCGACTCTCCTTCCAAACTCTATTTTGAAGAAAAGTCAAACGGTGTCATTTATGGCAAAATTTCCAAAAAAAAATCGTGAAGTGATTTTTTCAAATGCAGTCATGGTTTCTGTGGCCACATGTCCTGTATTGCAACCCCCACAAAGAGTGCCGAAAATTGTATCATTCGAGCTAAAATTTCAAAGGGAAAGTAAAAATCAGTGTGTTTTAAAGTTAGTGAAAAAGTGCAAAACTCAAACATTAGAAAAATGGGTTTTTGAAGAGGCAAAAATCAAACTCATCTCTCCCAAGGCTTTATATACAAGTTTTCCACCAAAATTAGAGGCATTGTGCAAATCAAAACTAGTGGGAGACATTGCAAAGTGATTTGAGTGCGTTGGTGAGCATTTGGAGCAAGTTGGAGACGGTTTTTAGGGCGTGGCGCACACAGGCAGGGCACGACGCACATAGGCAGGGGCGCGACGCACACATAGGGTGTGGCACACACAGCCCCCACCCATAGTTCAAACTTATAACAGGTGCAACGCACACATGCAGGGGCACGACGCACACACAGGGCGTGGCACACACAGCCACTGCCCACAGTTCAAACTTATAACGGGCGCGACGCGTACCCAGGGCACGGTGCACTGGGTTTTGCGCACGACGCACATAGGCAAAGTGCCCAGAAAGTGCCAAACTCACTCAAATTCTTTTGTGAAGCACATAAATTTGCAAGGTAGGCTCTATTAACTCACTTGTTCATCAAATTGGTTAAAGATATGGTGGTTTTTATGCCCAATGATTGAAATGAAACAAAACTCTTAAAGCAACCATATAATGACACCAAGAGACCATTTTTCTAGGGTTGTGCAATTGTATTGTTGATGCCAAGGTCCCCTTTTCCCTTCCTTATCTTTTTCCCTTCTTCCCCTACGACATTTTTCCTATCATCACTGCCCTAACACTACCAAAATCATATTCCCTTTCCCCTCCTCCTATTGCTCAATAGAAACCCTAAACCCTACCCCATCAAAAATCCCAAACTCCTCCCACATCCCTAACAAATTTCTCCCTATAACCCCTATTCCTATTTCATCACTCCCTTCCTAGCAATACCTGTTTCATTGTTCCCCTTGGTAACAGATACTACAAAGGCACCCAACCTCACACCTTCATCAGGGGTAGCCTAATCACAGCCCACATTGCAGTCATGTCATCACAGCATTCGTCCAAGTATGAGAGGGAGACACATAGTGAATCATCTTCAGAAGAGTAGGCTCCCAGGAGACACCACAAGAGTGGTAAACATGTCAGGGATGAACCTACTACCCTCACCAAGTTACAAGCATGCCCTCTTGCCATGTCATCATTCTAGTACTTATCATGTTTAGAATTTTATCAAAGGGTGACAAATGTTAGAGTTCATCATGAGCTGGCCCAGTTATTTGTGCTTCATCTACATGGAGGTCAGTCTACCTTGGCCGGGGTCACTTTCACCTTGACACCCAAAGCTATATCATTGGCAACAGGTATTCCAAATGTTGGGGAGCAGTGGCATAAGAAGAAGAAGGTGGAAATGCATCACTATGAGCCTTCCATAAAAACCAGATTCGTGAATGAGCTCACAAGAGTATTTCCCTTCAGAGACTTGAAGAATGAGTATGCTCCACTCATGAGATTGATCATGAAATACTTCAGCTGTGAGGGGAGGTTATATAGACTGTATGCCTATCATATCTTCCTGCTCATGCACTTTACCAGGGTGAGGATGATGAACCTCCCATTTTTCATATGCAAGAATATAGAGAGGATGAACACCTTCAAGCTGCATAAGACCCCTCAGCAACAACTTAACAGTGTCTATCACTTCGCTCTCATTTGGATTTTGGTAGATCATCAGTTGGGATTACAGGGCATTGCTTGGGAGGAATTCATCTCCCGTGACTTCTTCAGGACACCACAAGTACTATCAGAGCCCGAGCAGGAGTTGGGTGGTCCTTCTTATCATCATGAGTGCCATGAGACCATGATCATGCCATTTTTGGTGACATATTAGAAAGGCAGTAGAAACTTATTTGCAGCAGAATAGCGAGTGTTATCTCCACCCAGGGTGGAAGGGGCCTCGCTTCCGACATCGACTACACAGGTATTGGACAAGGGTAAGGAGCCTATGCATGATGAGGGGCCATTAGGTGCACAGGAGACCGGTGTCATCCTCATTCTGGATGAAGAGATAGAGGTAGAAAATGCCAAACTTAGGATGACCATTCAGGAGCAGGACACGGAGATCAAATACTTGATACTAAATTTCGAGAGGGATAGATGGGTCATCAAGTATTTGGAGCAGAGAAACAAACCACTTGAGGACCAACAGACGATCGTGGAGCTGCAAAGCATTCGTGAAAATCGACAAGCTATCCAGCAGAGAGGGATTGAGCTCACTACCTTGGAGCAAGAGATCAACAACGACCATGAGTCTTGGTTCGATCATGTCAATCTACATTTGAATAAAAATCTGGAGAAGGAAAACAGGGAGAAAGCCATACTGAGGAGGATGGCTTGTCATTACAGGGCACAGAACATGAGTGCAAAGGCCCGAATAAGGAGCTTGAAGTCTAAATTGACCGAAGCAACAAAGGAAGAAAAAAGGAAAAAGAGAAAGATCAACTTTGAATTTTGGTTGAAGCTTCCCTAGCACAGCACAACACTTCATAGAGGACCTCTAGCCCAAGTTTCAAAGAATTTGGGAAAATTTTGGTCACATGACAAATTTTTGGCATAAAAACAGGTTGTTTCTTTATACGCATCGCGACCTCGTCGCGATGCGTAAGATTGGGAGCTTCAAATGAGAAATGGTTTGCGTTTTTGGATTCGGCATGCAAAATAAAAATTACTGGCACTGGGAGCAAGGAATTTGGAGATCCTGGCCACCAAAATGGCAAAATACACTCAAAAATGGCCTCACTGCCCCTATTTTGACACACATGAAGCAGTCTTGGGAGAATGAAGATTTTGAGGGGAAAATGAGCTCCAAATTAAAAAATTCCACTTGGGCTGGAAAGTAGACAGGACAGGGTTTTCAACGAGCTATCTTGTCCTCATTTTGGACTCTGGAAAGTTCCTCAAAACTAACCACAACGTGGCATGACACATATAGGAAAGGGGCGCGATGCATATAGGTAAAAGGGATAGAATGCCTCTATTTCGCGAAATTTTGCTTCCCGACTTTTTGTAAGTGGGCCCACTCATATGCACTTCCATTTTTTAGCACCTAAGGTGGTTTTATAAGTATTTTAACTCCAGATGGTCAGTTATCCAAGTGGCAAAGGAAGGCAAAGGGGCACCGAGGCCATTTGTCATGTTTGTGGTGCTGCACCTGTAGCTGTTGTTTGGCTCTCCACTTTCAGTTTGTAATGATTCAAGTAACTCCCCAACCATTGTGTGTTCTATCTCTCCCTAGCACTTTCTATATATTTTATGCAAACCATTTGCAAAGGGTTGGCTTGCTTGTAACTTTTGGGAGACTATGGGAAAGAAACTCTGTTTCTGCATTTTATATTTTTACAGAGGATTAATGAAAAGCAGTGGCTCTGTTTCATGAGATTCTTGTGGCTGTGAGTGTACCAAATGTGTCTCTTATGTTTCATATGTATCTTGTTATGTTTCATAGCTCATTTCATATTCGCTTCCATTGAAATTTTCTAAGTTAGCTAAGGTAGAATTCAATTTTATTGCGCTGCCTGTGGGAAAATTTCATGTACTGTGTTCATTCTTCTGTTGAAAAGGATTCATGTTGTCCATGCCATTTTCACTCTCTTAATCAATCTCTCCATTTCGACATATCTTAAAACTAAATTGATATGCTTTCCGCCTACCTTGCCTCATGAAATAATCTGTGCTTTTGTATTAAATTCTCTGTTCATTTGAGGTCCAGTGGGCCCATAACATCCCAGAAACACATTCATTCATAAAAAATCACTCCTTATTTCCATTTTACCTTACTAGCCTAAGATAAATAGTTTATTGAAAGTCATCTCAGGCCTTTTTGTTCATCTATTCACTGAGTGTGACTCGGAGAGAGCCCTCTCCCGTTTCTGGTAGGGCTAGCTACCAGACTGAGCGTGGTTTGTGGTTACCCTGAATTTTGCTTTCCTTCAGCCTGAGGCAGATTTAGGTGCTAACATAGTGGCAATTCCGTTGGGGAGGAAATCAAATCCCCTTTCTTCTTAATAATTCTAAGCTTCTGGATGATAAGTTTAGGATTTGATAGGCTAATGTAAAATAGGTTGTGTCCTTTGATTTTTCTCAATACCATGCTGGCCTCTTGAAGATACACCAGAGCTAATCTAGATCCCAACCCTCTACTCATCTATGAAAATCCCAATTTGGTTTCAAGAAATTGTCGTCAAGAAAGCTCTACATTGCCCGTGCTCAAATCTCATTCATGCCCGGACATTTTCGAGTATATTGAAGAGCTAGAGTTTGACGAGCAGTTTGAATTATCATTGTTTGAAACCAAGTCCAAAAGAGCAGTTGACTCTACTATCCACAATCCATAGTTTCTTGTAGACTAGGAGACAGAAAAGGCTAACCGGTCTATTGATAACTACATAATAGCTCAGCTTCAAACTCCTGTTGCTAGCCCCTTACAAACTGTGCACACTCCTCCAACACCTCCGAGGACAAATCCACCAAGAGTGATGGCTGGACGTTTCACACTGCTTGTTTTGCCTCAAGTTTTAGATGATATGCCCGCTGATTACCAAAGCAAAATCCCATTCTTTGATGGCACTCCTAATGGCATTACTACGCAGCAAGGAGACTTTTTCTACAAATATTTGTGGGTGAAGTAAGGAAATGGTTCAGAGGTTTACCGGCTGCATGTATCGCTACCTTGACAGACCTACAAAGACAATTATTGAACTGCTCGGAAGTGAAAAATAACCCTCTTCAAATTCTGTCCGAATATGAGCAAATCAAGAGAAATGCTGGTGAGTCGGTCCAAGATTATTGCATTAGATTCAATACAGTGTATAATGAAATTCCAGATAATATAAAGCCACCTGTGGGACTAGCCATGTTGAAGTTCCCGAATGGTTTTGACGCTGATATGGCTTATCAATGAAGAGAAAGAGAACCGGCTACAATGGAAGACATGCAGAAGATAACAACCAGCGTTGAAGCAAATCTGCTGACCAAGAGGGCTAGAGAAAAAGCAGAAAAGAAGGTCACTGGAAAGGAAGAATCTTCCTTGATATATTAGCTACTTCGGAAGGTAGAGCAGATGCTTGAGAGAGTGAAGCTTGACAAATTGGAGCCACAAGTTAGAAATCCTAACTTCTGTGGCCAGCAACAACCACAGTATAGGATAAGATAGAGAGATCAGCGAGCTCAAGTTCCAATTGCACAACAATCAGTACAAACACCTTTGCAGCAAAATTTTGTGCATGGACCAGAATCAAATGAAGACGGGAATGTAATAGGCAAAGAAAATAATCTCTTTACTCCTGATGATTTGCCTATTTATCTCACTGAAGAGGAGGAGTATGCAGACAATTAAGCTGCACACAAAGAAGTAGATTTCATTATAGCAAGTGACACCGTCTTGGAGGAGCAATCAGATGAATACCAAAGAGGCTACATGAATGCATTGTCCGCCCAACAGCAGCGGTATTCACTTAGAAACAGGGATGTGCCAGTCAGACCCATTCAAAAAAAGAAGGATATTGAAGCGCCAAAGAATTATTCAGCGGGTCTACAAAGGAAAGGAAAGGAGGTGGTTGAAACGGAGAGCAACAAATCAACATCAGTAGAACCAGCACATCAACAAGTTACATCGAAAGAAAGGGAGAGGAAAGAAATCCCGGTCAAAGAGGTGGAGAGGATTCCCACGTTCAATTTAGAGAATGATATTTCCAAACTAAAAATATCCACCCCTTTGACTAAAATATTAAAGAACATAAGTTATAAAGGACAAGTATCTAAAATGTTAAATTTGGACCCAATGTCTGACATGGTGAATGTCGAAGATGATCAGCCTGAAATGATTTTTGGGCCAGCATCGAATGGCGAGTCTCATGATAGCGATGTGCCACCTTTCTACATCAGTTTAAGGTTGCATGATTTTGTTTTACATAACGCCATGTTCGATTTCGGAGCCTCTCATAATCTCATGCCTAAGGCAATCATGGACAAGCTTGGTCTGGACATCACCCGACAATACTATGATCTCTATTCGTTCGATTCCATCAGAGTAAGATGTATAGGACTCATCAAAGACTTGGTGGTGAGTTTGGATCAGCTCCCCATGAAGAATCTTTTGATGGATATTGTGGTGGTAGACATTCCTCCAAGGTTTGGCATGCTTCTTTCCAGGTCTTTGGTAGCGAAACTAAAAGGGACACTACAACTACATTTCTCCTATGCAACGATTCCAGTATTTGGACAAATGAGGAAATTATATTGGTAATAGAAAATGAAGTACATGATCACAAGCGAGGAGAAACCAATAAATCATCCTATTAACTATGTACATACAGATTTAGAGTCTTTTGTTTTGTATTCAGATAGTTTACATTATATAGATAGTCAATTGGTAGAAGCATATGATATTCCAGAAATAACAGAAAATTTTAGAGAAGTTTTGAAGAAAGAGGAGCAAGAACAATAGAACACCATTGGGAAATCAACTAAAAGCAATGGACAACAAGCAGGCAAGGCACAACAAACAGATTTCCAACACTTGCAAGAGGAGGAGGAAGGATTGTGGACCATGGATTTTGATGGAGTAGTAGGAAATGATGGCGCTGGAATAGGAATTTGGCTGTGCAGTCCCTTCTCCGTCCCAAACAAGGTCCCTAGTAACGTACGAGTATGCTCTTACAAGTTGGCTTTTGAATGTTCAAATAATGAAGCTGAGTATGAAGCTATAATTGCTGGCCTAAAAATTCTAAGAAAGCTGAATGCTAAGAGGATTTCAGGATATGGCGACTCTGAATTGGTTATCAAGCAGGTCAGAGGCAAATATCAAGCAAAGCATCCTAGGATGCGGGCCTACTTTAACGCACTCCTAGAAATTTTGAAATTATTCTCAGAATACACCTTGACATGTGTGTCTCGCATACAAAATAGCATTGCCGATGCTCTTGCTAAGGCAGCAAGTAGTTTGAATATCCCGATGAACTCTAGTAACAAATTCGAAATCCATGTCAAGCATCGCCCAACCGTTCCAGACAATTAGAGATATTGGCAAGTGTTCCAAGATGATGACGAGATTGATAATTTTCTGCAAAACAAAAGCAAGTTTAAAGAGACCTCAATTGATGAAGAAAATGATGATGGAAAAGGCAATGGTACAGATGAAATGCAGATTAATGAAATGGACGTGTTGCAGCTGAAGAATAACGTTATTCCCAAAGGCTTGATACCTCTAGAAGAACTCTTCGATCAGGATGATGTAACCTGCAAGCCAACATTGCAGCCAACAGAGAATGGTGTGGAAGAGGTCAATATCGGGACGACTGCGAATCCTAAATTGGTAAAATGTTCTAAAGCATTGCCGCCAAAGATCAAGGATAAATATATCAGTTTGATGTCTTCATTTGCATATGTGTCTTCTTGGGACTATTCCGACTTAAAAACAATGACACCAACATAATTCAGCACACTATACCCATCAAGCCTAATCAAAAGCCATTCAGATAGAAGTTGAGAAGGCTAAATCCAAAGTTGCTGCCATTTGTTGAAAAGGAGATCAACAAGTTGTACAAATCAGGAATAATTGTGCCAATCAGATTTTCAGATTGGATCTCCAACTTGGTACCCGTAAGGAAAAAGATAGGGGAAATTCACTTATGCATTGATTTCATAAATCTTAACAAAGTCTCATTGAAGGAAAACTATCCACTTCCCAAAATGGACCATATACTTCAGCGAGTAGTGGGGGCATCTCGCATGTCACTACTTGATGGTTATTTTGGATATAACCAAGTTTTTGTCCATGAGGATGACCGAGACAAGACAACGTTCACCACTCCATGGGGGACCTTTCATTACGTGAAAAATCCTTTCGGTTTGAAGAATGCAGGTGCCACATTTCAGCGTGCTATGGACTTGGATTTTGCAAACGAGAAGGATGTATTTTGGGTGGTGTATTTGGATGATTTGACGGTGTTTTCTAAAATCTGATGAAGAGAACATGTACCATCTGAAAACTGTCTTCCTAAAGTGCATAAAATATGGCTTGTCGCTGAATCCAAAGAAGAGCTTGTTTGCCATGGAAGAAGGCAAACTACTCGGACACATTATCTCCAAGGATGGCATCTGTATTGACCTGGCACGTGTGTAAGCAATTCAACAAATAGTTCTGCCCTGGAATAAAAAGGAGATACAATCATTCAATGGCAAGATGAACTTCCTCCGCCACTTTGTACCCAATCTCGCGGAGCATCTAAAAGAAATGACAAACATGCTTAAGAAGGAAAACCAAGTGAAATGGATGGAAGAGGCAGTAGAATCTTTCAATTTGGTCAAATTGGCTCTTTCCTCAGCACCAGTTCTAGTAAGCCCAGACTATACTCAGGATTTCATATTGTTTTCATTTGCTTTAGAGCATACTGTGGCATCAGTATTATTGCAGAAGGAGAGGATCATGAAAGATCCATTGTATTTTTCAGCAGAGCTATAAGAGACGCAACTTTAAAGTATAACATCATTGAAAAGCAGGCTCTTGCACTTGTGAAGGCATTGAAAGATTTCTGGGTGTATATTCTACATTCTCACGTTCTAGCCTATGTTCCTAACACTGCTGTAAAGGATGTTTTAGTGCAGGTCGATCCGGAAGGAAGAAGAGGCAAGTGGATTGCAGCCTTGCTGGAATATGACATAGAAATAAAGCCCACAAAACTGGTGAAAGGATAGGGATTGGCGAAGCTAATGGCTGGATCAAAATTGCATGCTTTGGACATAAATCTGATCGCTGCTTTGTCCAACGAAAATGATGAAGAACCGCCAATTCAGATATCTAAAATGTTTGCTCTTTCTCCATGGTATTCTGAGATCATATATGTGCTCAAAAATTTGTCACCTCCGCCCGGCATGACTAGAAACAAAGCAAGAACACTTACGTTGAAAGCTGCCAAATTCTGCATTCTTAATTCAGCACTGTATTGGAAAGATCCTGGTGGAGTTTTGTTAAATTGTTTGGTGGAAAAGGAATCAAAGCAAGTCATGGAGGACTACCACCAAGGAGACTGTGGAGGTCACCTCTTTTGGAAGTCAACAGCGAACAAAATTTTGAGAGCAGGGTACTATTGGCTAACATTGTTTGCTGATGTATATAAGATGGTTAAGCACTGTCATAAGTGTCAAATTTTTGAAGGAAAGCAAAAGTTACAGCCTCTACCACTCAAGCCCATAGAGGTGAGCACCCCTTTTTAGAAATGGGGGTTGGATTTCATTGGCGAAATTCATCCCACTTCTTCCGGACAACATAAATGGATCCTCACAGCCACATATTACTTCACAAAATGGATTACGGTGATCCCCACCAGACAAGCTATAGATGCGATGATCATGTCATTCCTCGAAAAGAACATCTTGTCTCACTTTGGTTGTCCGAACAAGCTAATCACCGATAACGCAACAACTTTCAAATCAAAGCGGATGGTAGAATTTTTTCATAAATATCACATTATTTTGGGTCATTCAACTGCCTATCATCCACAAGGAAATGCATTGGCAGAATCCTCAAACAAATCATTGGTCAACATATTCAAGAAGCTGCTGGAAATGAACAAGAAGAGCTGGCATAAAAGGTCGGTAAATGCACTTTGGGCAGATCGGGTAAGCCAGAAGAATTCCATAGGTACATCAAACTTCTTCAGGAGGCCGACAGTGAAGAATATCCCATGCAAAGGAGGCTTAATCAAATGGTCCACTTGCAGCAGACCAGAGAAGAAGTTTTCAAGAACACATCCAAATTGCAGGAGAAAATCAAGAAAATTTATGATAGAAAGGAAAAGGTGGATAAATTTCAGGTGGATGATGTAGTGCTGAAGTGGGATGCAAGAAATGAGTAGAAAGGCAAGCATAGTATGTTCGAGAACCTTTGGAAAGGTCCTTTCAAGATCGCAACATATCGGGGGCAGAATGTTTTTCTTCTTAAGGAAATAAACGGAGAGGATTGTCCAGGAGGGTCGATCAATGGTTGGCTGCTCAAGCAGTACCACTTCTAAGTTATCAAACGTTGCTTCCACTGTCATTGTAAATACCATTTTATTTTAGTTTAGTTAGAGTGGTCCGAATCAGTCTTTAAGTCATTTTAATGTCAAGTTTGAGTTAGTTTTTTGGTTGTTTCAGCTTCGTAAATGAGTCAGAGTCCAGTATTATTTATCAAAATGATGACTCCATAGTCTAAATGGATGAAGGCACTGTCTAGCTCCTCTAGAGATCTACTCTTCTTGGCACCTCCAAGGAGCTACCATCCCCCATTGGAGCCAATGTTAGAGTTGGTCTGGTCAAGTCCTCCATCAGAGATCAAAACTCTTTATGCATTTCATGATTAGGTGTCCCGCTCCATTCTCCCAGTTGCATTCCACTAGGGGCATGCCATAATCTCATGGAGAAGGTCATTATAGTCATTTCCCGCCTCATGTCTGGCTCCTGCTATCTCAGGTCTTTTATCAATCATCATCAAAGTCCATGACAGTCAAGGTCTGGTCCTTTAAAGGACAAAGTTCATTTCGAGGTATAGGTCTAGGAATTCATCAATTTGGTACTTGAACATGTCCAGCAAAGCCATGCAAGCCAGAGTGAGGCCCTTACACAATTATGGTTCAGAAAGCTTCATCGCCATGTGGATAGACTTCGACACTTCTTCAAAACTCTGTTTTGAAGAAAAGTCAAACAGTGTCATTATGACAAAATTTGCAAAAACGTTGCTAGTTGATTTTTTAGATGCAGTCATGGTTTCCGTGGCCAAATATCCTGTCGTGCAATCCCTACAAAGAGTGTTCTAAAGTCAATGAAAAAGTGCCACAACACAACATTAGAAAATGGGTTTTTGAAGAGGCAAAAATCAAATGCATCTCTCCCAAAGTTTTATATACAAGTTTTCCACCAAAATCAGAGACATTGTGCAAATCAAAACCAGTGGGAGACATTGCAAAGTGATTGGAGCACGTTGGTGAGCATTTGGAGCAAGTGGGAGTCAGTTTTTAGGGCGCGGCACACACATAGGGCATGGCGCACATAGCCCCCGCCCACAGTTCAAAATTATAACGCGCGCGGTGCATACCTAGGGCATGGCGCACTGGGCTTTGCATGCGGTGCATACAGTCCGAGGAGCAAACAACAAACAAGAAGTTGGTTGGAGGTGAGGATAAGAGTGCGATGCACACAGGTAAGGGCGCGGCGTAGACGCAGGGCGCGGCACAGACGCAGGGCGCGGCGCACACAGTCCCCGCCCACTATTCAAGCCTATAACGTGCGCAACGCACACCCGGAGTGCAGCGCACACAAACAAGAGCGTGGCGCACACAGACAGGGGCGCGGCGCACACAGACAGGGGCGTGGCGCACAGAGGCAAAGTGCCCAGAACGTGCCAAACTCACTCAATTTTTTTGTGAAGCACATAAATTTGAAAGGTAGGCTCTATTAACTCACTTGTCCATCAAATTGCTTAAAGATATGGTGGTTTTATGCCCAATGATGGAAATGAAACAAAACTCTTAAAGCAACCATATAAAGACACCAAGAGACCATTTTGATAGGGTTGTGCAATTGTATTGTTGATGCCAAGGTCCCCTTTTCCCTTCGTTATCTTTTTCCCTTCTTCCCCTATGCCATCCTTCCTATCATCACTGCCCTAACACTACCAAACTCATATTCCCTTTCCCCTCCTCCTATTGCTCAATAGAAACCCTAAACCCTATCCCATCAAAAATCCCAAACTCCTCCCGCATACCTAACAAATTTCTCCCTATAACCCCTATTCCCATTTCATCACTTCCTTCCTAACAATCCCTGTTTCATTGTTCCCCTTGGTAACAGATACTACAAAGGCACCCAGCCTCACACCATCATCAGGGGCAGCCTAATCACAGCCCACATTGCAGTCATGTCATCACAACATTCGTCCGAGTATGAGAGGGAGACACAGAGTGACTCATCTTCAGGAGAGCAGGCTCCCAAGAGACACCACAAGAGTGGTAAACATGTCAGGGATGAACCTACTACCCTCACCGAGTTACAAGCATGCCCTCTTGCCATGTCATCCTTCTAGTACTTATCATGTTTCAAATTTTGTCAAAGGGTGACAAATGTCAGAGTTCATCATGAGCTGGCCCGTTATTTGTGCTTCATCTACATGGAGGTCAGTCTACCTTGGCCGGGGTCACTTTCACCTTGACACCCAAAGCTATATCATTGGCAACAGGTATTCCAAATGTTGGGGAGTAGTGGCATAAGAAGAAGAAGGTGGAAAGGCATCACTATGAGTCTAACATCAAAACTAGATTCGTGAATGAGCTCACAAGGGTATTTCCCTTCAGATACTTGAAGAATGAGTATGCTCCACTCATGAGATTGATCATTAAATACTTCAGCTGTGAGGGGAGGTTCTCTAGAGTGTATGCCTATCATATCCGCCTACTCATGCACTTTACCAGGGTGAGGATGATGAACCTCCCATTTTTCATATGCAGGAATATAGAGAGGTTGAACACCTTCATGCTACACAAGACCCCTCAGTAGCAGCTTAACAATGTCTATCACTTCTCTCTCATTGGATTTTGGTAGATCATCAGTTGGGATTGCATGGCATTGCTTGGGAGGACTTCATCTCCCATGACTTCTTCAGCACACCACAGGTACTGTCAGAGCCCGAGCAGGATTTGGGTGGTCCTTCTTATCAGCATGAGCGGCATGAGACCACGAGCATGCAATTTTTTGTGACATATCAGAAAGGCAGTAGGAACTTATTTGCAGCAGCAAAACAAGTGTTATCTCCACCCGGGGTGGAAAAGGCCTCACTTCCGGCATCGAATACACAGGTATTGGACAAGGGCAAGGAGCCCGTGCATGATGAGGGTCCATTAGGTGCACAGGAGACTAGTGTCATCCTCATTCCGGATGAAGAGATAGAGGCAGAAAATGCCAAACTTAGGATGACCATTCAGGAGCAAGACACGGAGATCAAAGACTTGATACTAAATTTCGAGAGGGCTAGATGGGTCATCAAGTATCTGGAGTAGAGAAACAAACAGCTTGAGGACCAACAGACGATCATGGAGCTGCAAAGCTTTCGTGAAAATCGACAAGCTGTCCAGCAGAGAGGGATCGAGCTCACTACCTTGGAGCAAGAGATCAACAACGACCGTGAGTCTTGGTTGGATCGGGTCAATCTACACTTGGAGAAAAAGCTGGAGAAGGAAAACAGGGACAAAGCCATACTGAGGAGGATGGCTTGTCATTATAGGGCATAGAACATGAGCGCAAAGGCCCGAATAAGGAGCTTGAAGGCTAAATTGAGCGAAGCAACAAAGGAAGAAAAAAAAGGCAAAAGAGAAAGATCGGCTTTGAGTTTTGGCTGAAGCTTTCTTGGCACAACACAACACTTCATAGAGGATGTCCAGTCCAAGTTTGAAACAATTTGGGAAAATTTTGGTCACATGACAAATTTTTGACATAAAAACAGGTTTTTTCTCTATACACGCCGTGCCACTGGCGCGACGCATAAGATTGGGAGCTCCAAATGATAAATGGTTTGTGTTTTTGGATTTGGCATGCAAAATAAAAATTACTGGCACTGGGAGCAAGAAATTTGGGGAAGATCTTGGCCACCAAAAGGGAAAAATACACTAAAAAATAGCCTCACTGCCCCTATTTTGACACAGAGGAAGCAGTCTTGGGAGAATGAATATTTGGTGGGGAAAATGTGCTCCAAATTCAAAAATTCCACTTGAGTTGGAAAGTAGATAGGATAGGCTTTCCCATGAGCTATCCTGTGCTCATTTTGGACTCCAGAAATTGCCTCAAATGTTTTCTCAAAATGGCGCGACGCATATAGGAAAAAGGGCAGAATGCCTCTATTTCGCGAAATTTCACTTCCTGACTTTTTGTAAGTGGGCCCACTCATATGCACTTTCGTTTTTCGGCACCTAAGGCAGTTTTATAAGTATTTTCACTCCAGATGGTCAGTTATCCAAGTGGCAAAGGAAGGAAAAGGGCCACCCAGGCCATTTGTCATGTTTGTGGCACTGCACCTGTAGCTGCTGTTTGGCTCTCCACCTTCAATTTGTAATGATTCGAGTAACTCCCCAACCCTTGGGCATTCTATCTCTCCCTAGAATATTCTATATATTGTATGCAAACCATTTGCAAAGGGTTGGTTGGCTTGTAACTTCTGGGAGACTATGGGAAAGAAACTTTGTTTCTGCATTGTATATTTTTATATAGGATTAACGAAAAGCAGTGGCTTTGTTTCATGAGATTCTTGTGGTTGTGAGTGTAGAAAATGTGTCTCTTATGTTTCATATGTATCTTGTTATGTTTCATAGCTCATTTATTCACTTCCATTGAAATTTTCTAAGTTAGCTAAGGTAGAATTCAATTTTATTGCTCTGCTTGTGGGAAAATTTCATGTACTATGTTCATTCTTCTATTGAAAAGGATTCATGTTGTCCATGCCCTTTTCACCCTCTTAATCAATCTCTCCATTCCGCCATATCTTAAAACTAAATTGCTATGCTTTCCGCCTACCTTGCCTCATGAAATAACTCGTGCTTTTGTATTAAATTCTATGTTCATTTGAGGTCCAGTGGTCCCATAACATCCCAGAAATAGAGTCATTCATAAAAATCACTCCTTATTTTCATTTTCACTTACTAGCCTAAGATAAATATTTTATTGAAAGTCATCTCAGGCCTTTTCGTTCATCTATTCACTGAGTGTGACTCGGAGAGAGCCCTCTCCTGTTTCTAGTAGGGCTAGCTACCAGACTGAGCGTGGTTTGTGGTTACCCTGAATTTTTCCTTCCTTCAGCCTAAGGCGGATTTAGGTGCTAACAGAGTGCTCTCAGAGACAGATAAGCCATCACAAGAAGCCACCTTGAAAATGAGAATGAAATACTAAGGAGGCAGTTGCAGGAGAAAGAGACTCATTCGGCATACGTGGCCAGCTTATATATGGAAGCATTACAATGAAAAACACTAGCCAAATGTTATGGCCTCTATCTGAAGGATCAATGACTTCAATTCCAAATAAAAACTTTGGCACAAAGAGGCACAATTACTTTCCAAGACTACAGGAAGTTCATGGATTTTTGTGACCAAAGAACCTCTGAGGACAAAGAAAAGATGGCAGAGTTCTATCTACACAACATGGCCCTCATAGACCTAAATGTGTGGGACACCAATGCCAAGCTAGGGGATCTGCAATTAATGGCCATGGCATCATGGATGAAACATGAATAATTGAGGGCAGGAAAAATGAAAAGGTTATTAATAAAAGAGCAGAATGAACCATTGATAATAAGAGCTGAGCCATTAGATCCTATGACACTCATCAACACACAAACTTCTTACCAATGACCCTCAAATTGACCCTAAATATCTAGCCAATTAGGAACAAGCCATTGCACACTTTGAAGATATGTTTAGGCTACTTGGGGAGGAGTGTGTGCATGCATGCACAAGAAGATGGAACACCCTACCCCACAGTTTGCAGGTCAGGGAATACCATTCCCCCATGAGGCTAAAGGAGGCATTGAAAAGAGTGTCAATGTAAAAATGCTCCATCCAGAGACTGATGGTCAAGCGGATTGGCCTCAAACTGAGTCCTCCACTCATATTAGGCATGATGGAAGGTAGAAGAGAAGAAGAAGAGGAGGAGTAGTGGAAGGACATAGACAGAAAGGCAGGATTTTATGGAGAACATGGGCAGACCACATCAGAAGCTTGGGATGCTAGGGATGCCACCAGGGCCATAAAAGATGAAGAGATTGACTAGGTTGCTCAGAGGATGAGAAACACATTCAGTAGGGGGTGATGATGACCCTCATAAATGGGTAATTATATGGGCTCATTTTACCTCCTAACCTAGTCAAATCCACCATTCTATTAGCTTATTGTGTGATTTTTTTATTATATTTATGCTTATAGGGTGAGTTGAGTTAGTTATTATGCCATGTGGTCTAACATGTATTTAATGCATATTATTGATGGATTTCGAGGTCAAATTCAAGGTTCTAGTGGTCAAACTACAGTAATAACTCAAAGTAGACAGAGGAGAGGACTTATAGGAGGGAATATCCCTCATTTATTTCTCCTCACTTCAAATTCCCCTTCATTCAGCTCGGAGTACAAGCAGTTGAATCATGCACTAATAAGGTAGCCGAGCAAGTGGAAGATGATTAATAGTTATCTCCAGTTTTGGGAGGCAAGCCTCCTTGATTTTAGGGAAGTTGTTGGTAGCTTCAGATGGATAAGTAGAGAGGCCTAGGGCCTCACTAGGGTCTAATTTTTTTTGCTTGTGTAAACTCTGCTCAAATTTTGAGCTTACTATTTTGTGACAATTTTATCTAATCTTGTTATATTTTGATAATGAAGATGGAATCATTTTTGAGCTAGGAGTGAGTTATCTCAGAAGGCTGAAGCTCTTGGGCTAGGGCCCAATCTAAGTATCCAAGCTTCTATTTACTTGTATTTGTATGCTTTACATCCATTTGTAGATTAATTTGCTATTAGATGTATTTAATTTATGGTTAAAAATAGGTTGCTTTTGATGATTTAGTAGCTTGCTTCCATTTATGCTCTTTGTAGCAGGTAAAGAAGTGACTAGAGAAGGTTCAAAAGGTTAGAAGTAGTGCCTTGGCCTCTCTTCCTCCCTCTGGGACCATGATTTGAGGCAAAGACTCTCTTGCTCCCCCCAAAACATTTTCCTCATTCCTAGGACTTCTAGTGTTTGCACATCTTTAGTAGGTTGATAGTCCAGTTTTGCTTCACTTTAGATCTTTTTTATCATGCTCACTTCCTACTTTGCAATAGTCCTTTTTTTTCCTTTCCTTTCTTACATGATTTCTCAACATTTCCTTTTATATGTCATAGTTTAGGCCATGCTAATGCAAACTTTGTTTTTTCTTAAGATGCACTCATTTCATTGGTTGCTTAATTTTCTTGGTTTACTATTAGTTTCTATGCAGTATATCTCTTCCAGCAGTATGCCAACTTACCAAAAATCACACCCTCTATCTGATCCATGCCCTATAGGTCTACCAAACCTCACCTCAATTCTGCCCTAGTTTCCTTCATTTTTCATAGAACTTCTTCCTCTCTTCCTGAGCAAACCCAATCATATTTATCTCTCCTAGTGATTCATGGTAGACCTTAGGCACCCTAACACCTCATTCCGACCTTCATCCACCTTTTTCACCCACTCTCACACCTTCAAAACAACGGAAATTGCTCTCGGCCTCCTCCTGTAGTCCTCCTCTAGTTTCCCTGTTTTCCTCTTGTAGTTTTCCTGTGTCCTCCTGTAGTTTTTCCTGTAGGCTTTCTTTTGAAGGCCAAGTGCAAGAAACGCCTCTATAAAGCCACCTAATACCTCCTAGGATCCATCCACACCATCCTACATCCTCCCAAGCTCCAAAACCTCCCTCTAACACCTCCTGTTCTCTGCCACACTCACACATAATAAATTAGATGCATGTTAAATTCACATAAAAACACATAAAAATCCAAAATATGCTTTTTCTTATTTACTTCTTGAAATAGCATGGTTAGATGTTGTTTACTTACTTGAGTAGGTAATGGCATTTCTTTCATGTTTTTCATAGTGTTTTTGGCAAAAGTAGAATTAGCTTGTTAATTAGGATTTACTAGGTTTTGCTTTACATTCCAGTCTTTCACCTTTCTACAATTAGAATAATATCTGTAGAGTAATCTTTCTTTCCTTTCATCACACATAGATATTATTCTGAAATCTATGGAAGCTGGCTTGATCTCCTAGTGATCTCGCATTGGTTGACCAAGTGACAACTTGCAGTAAGAACTATTACTTGTGCATATTGCACCAACGCTTCTAAGTTTGTTACGAACTACTAGGTTGATAAAAGTAAAGTTGGCAGCCTGGAGTTGCAACATTCTTGCTATAATACTAGTGCTCAATAGACCCCCTACTAATTCACCCACTCCACATAAAATTTTGAAAATTGAAATAAGAAGAAAAGTTCAGTTGACAGTGATAAAGGATAATTCGCATGTACTAATTCAGAGGTAGTTGTTGATCTACCTCAGGAAGAGACTCCAGCACCAAGTGATAAAAAATAAAAGAAACCTAAAATTAGTGGAAGGAGTGACAAGTCTTAGGCTTTTTAGAAGAAGGAGAGACATGCAAAGAAAGAGGAAGTCAAAGGGTCCCTAACATCAACAAAAGGGAAGAAGAAAAGATTGTTTCAGGATAGTGAGCCATCGATACTTTTGCAGTGAACTACTAGAAGCATTGAAAAGCCAGTAATGAATAATTCTACTCCTTATCTTCCAGAAAATCTGATCAATGTTTCTTCCTTGCATGAAAAAGAACATCTACAAGAAGAGACACTTAATGACACAGAGGAGCTTGTCATATAAACTTTGCAAAAATTGAGAAGAGAACTTGAAGCTGAGAGGAAATTGACCAAACAAGAAATAGTTGAACCTATTAGTTCCTTAACTAGGAACAAAATGATGGCCAAATTTGGGAAACTTCATAAGAAAAATGAGAAATTAAAGGAAGAGTTGAAAGAATATAAGATTTTGGATGTGTATCTCAAGGAAGAAAAATGTGCAACTAAAGGAGAACAACCATAGGTTGCAAGAGGAGCGTGATGAGGCCTCCACTATGTTCAAGAAGGTTCTTTGTCTTGTACAATATACTAGGATCCTTAGGAAGGGAATAAAATAGGAGGCCTCATGAGTGAATGTCTTAGAGCCCAGGAGTTGATATCCTGGCAGGGAAGGCTTCATTTTTTGAAATTTTGAGGAATGGTTGAACACTTTTTTCATGAGGACATGGAACAACTTGAGCATGGGGGAATGTTGGGTTTCCTTTTTGATGCCTATAATGCCCTTAATTGTCCACTAGCTTTGACCTATTTTTCCCGAATCCATTTACTATTTGCCTATCTTCTTGAAGCATATGAATTTTAGCCTTCTTATGTCTATATGAGGTAAAATATATTTCAAAATGCAATTTATATGTTTTCTTTCAGTAGATATATCATTATTTGATCTTTTTTGCTCTCTAATTCCTAGGATTAGTTCACATAGATGTTTAGACTTTCACTCCTACTTATCTAGTACAAGCTCAACAATCTGGTACTCATGCTCCCTGCTTATTTGGAATGAGTGCAGCATTCTAGTACTCATGTTCCTATTTGTACAACACCAATATTCCTAATTCGGCACTCAAGTCCTTGTCTGACACTAGTGCACCCATCTGAAACCTAATCAATGGCCCATGTTTTTGTCTACCATGCTCACCACACTTGTGCACCCATTTGGCACTGATGAGCCTCATCAATGTGTAACTATATGGACCTTAATACACCTCCAAGCATATTAAAACCAACTCTTATCATAATTCCTTACATATTTTAATTATATTTTTCTTAATGAGATGAGTAAAAGTAAGATGTATGTCTAGTGGTCTAATGTGCATTGATTGCAGGTTTTTGAGAGAAAATCATGGCAATTTTGGCTAATTAAGGCAGAAAATCAAATGAGGCAAGGAGGAGAGATTATAGGAGATAGATCCTCCTCATTAACTCCTCACTCATCCAAATATTCCTCAATCAAATCACACTAGCTCGAAGTTGCAAGAATTCGAGTCATGGAGATCACGGGCAGCTGAGCAAGTGACAATTAAGAGCTAGTTCATCTTGAATTTGCGAGCCAAGCCTCCCTAGATTTAAGGAAGTTGTTGGAGACTTCATTTGTATAAATAAGGAGGCCTAGAGCCTCATTATGATTCAGATTTTTATGGAAGAGCACTAAACGTTTTTGAGCTCAAGCTTTGTGGAAAAACATTGTTATGTAATTTTTCTAATATGATAAAGAGAACAAGCATTTCCTTGATCCAGCAATGAGTTGATATAGAGGGATGAATCTCTTTGGTTAGGTCCCAACCCTAGCAACAAAGGCTCCTCTTCTTGTACTTGTATGTTTAGGTTATTTCATAGATTTAGTGTTGAATTGATTTTAGCATTGTTTCATTACAAGTAGTGGTGAATTTGATTAGTTTGCTTCCATTTGTGCATTGCTTTAGTAGTAGATTTAGAGAGTTAAAGGAATAACAAAAAGGTTGATAGCGGGTGTATTTGGACTCACTCCTCCCTTTAGGGACCATGGTTTGAGCAAAAAAATATATTTAGCCCCAAAAAGATAGAGTTTTGATTTGTTATGGAATTTAGGGTTTTCTGCTACTTAGGCCAACATCTTTTCAATTTTCAAGAATAGGTTTCAATCATAATTTCTGATATCTTCAGCTTTGTATTAGATCTCATGGTGTTTCAAAAGATTCTACATGTATTTCCATTCATGAATTAGGAAACTAAATAATGAAATTTTGTTTTCTTAAGTTGATTGCAAATCTTCCTTATTTGATATGATTCATGGATAAATGCCGGTAATGTATGTATTGTAGGAGTTTCAATAGTGCAAGAGGATATCATGCCAACAACCCCAACCTAACCTCATCCATCCATGATCGCCAAGAGCCACCAAGTCCTTCAACTAATTCACCTTCCCTCAGCCCAATACCACCTTCCAACCCACTACTATTTCTCTTGGCTAGATCCTATAGGAATACATGGGATCCTGAAGGAGCATTAGGAAATCCTGTAGGAAGCATTAGGACATCATGTAGGATGACCTGTAGTGTCCTATTTTGAGGCCAATTTGTGGAAAACGCATCCAGGAAGATAGGAGAAGACCCCTACTTACCTCCCAAGCCATCTAACCTTCCATCACCATCTCTAACCAACCTACCACATCACCAATAATATTTAGCATTCACATGTTCACAAAAAAGGACAAAAAAGGGAAAAGATTTATTGTGTTCATTCAGATTCACAATAGTAGAATGTTTGGTTATTTCAGATTACATGCCTAAGACAGTTAGGATTACACACGCGTTATCTTAGAATTCTTTTGAAGCAATATCTCTTAGAAATTAGTTTGATGAGTGGTGTGTTTAAAGCTGATTCCAGTCTTTCCTTACTGCAATAGACAATATTTAAATTCTCCCAATTTGTGCAAAATTCCCTTTTCTTCATTGGTAATCAAGCTCGTTCTGAATCAATAGAAGGCCGGTTTGAGAAACCATAGTGGTCTATCAACAACTTAGCAGCGACAAAGAGTGGACCCATCACATCTACTTCTGTATACAAAACTATCACCTCCAAGTTTGTACGTACCCCGGGTTGATAAAGTAAAGTTGGTAGCCCCAGGAGTTGCAACATTCTTGCTACAATACTAGTGCTCATCACTCTTTGGCACTATTGTCGGGGAGGTGTCTGAGTAAGGTGTGATTTATGTTTTCTTTCTTCCATTTCTTATCTCTTTCATTCAGCTATTAGCTTCATTTCTACAAGAGTAATTATAAGTTAATTTGCTTTCTTTTCCATTCTGCAAGTGAGATTTCATTTATAAATTAGTATTAATTAAATTTTATATTTAAATTCTACAATTAGTCTCAAAACTTGAAAAAAAACAAAAAACAAAACAAAAACACTTCCTTCATGCCTCATAGGAATAGGGATAATTTAGAAAAATTTCTGCGAAATACCCTCAACACTTCAAACAACCAACCTTCCCTCTTCTTTGGTGGTTTTGAATTCGAAGACCCCTTAGGCGAATGGCCATATATTTTTGAAGAGCCTACATGGGGAGAAGAAGAAGGAGAACCTATTCCAACTGAGGTAATGGCTGAAAATAGGAATGACAGAGGAGATAGAGAAAGAATTGAGGGTGTTTTTCCCATCATAGGAACCGATGGGGATGCCAAGATGAAAAACATAAGCCACTATGCTCCTCCTCACTTCCATGTCCTGACCTCAGAAGATCCAGATACTTTGTTGTTTGAGTTCGCTATCATATGTAGAACTTATGATTACACCGCTGATGATTAGAAGTTGAAATTATTCACATCCACTCTCAAGGATGCAACTTTAAGTTGGTTCATGGGTTTACCTAGGGATAGCATCACCACCTAGGCTCAGATGCAGTAAGCCTCAAAAAATAAGTATTAGGACTACTGCCAGTCCAAAGACACTAAAGAGGAAATTTTTAGAATGACCTTGGGACATGATGAATCCTTAGAGGATTATGAGGAAACATTCCAACTTAGCTACAAAAGGGATGAGCGCACTTGATCCATGAGTCACTGAAGCTAGTCCTACTTAGGGGGGTCAGGGAAAACCTTCTCGATACCTTAAACCTACTAGTAGGAGGGGACATATACCAACTACCCTATGATGATATCAAGAATATCTTTAAGAACCATTCTAGGGCATCTAGGAAAAAGGGTAGGGGTAGTCAAATAATGGCTAGCTCATCTTCTTCCAACACATCCATAAAAGGTGAAATTGGAAATATGCTAGAAGATTTCAAGAGTGAAATGTTGCAAACCCTTGCCCTACATATTGACTCTATGCACATCAAGATAAAGCGGGAGGAAGTAGAGAGTGCATTAACCATCTTCTACCCTATATGCACAAGGAGGCACCCTAAGAACGGATGTCCATTAAACCTTATACAAATCTACTGAGTCTATGAAGAAAACCACTCCACAGATAAGTGCCCTTCTCTACCTGGACTAAAGGCTATGTATCATAGAACCGAAGGGGTGACTGAACAACTTTGCTACATAAATCAAAGGGCACCTCATGGGCCTCAACCATACTAGTAGGGCATGCAAGGGTCATCCTATGCATATTACAGCCCCAACCAAAACACATCCATTCCCTCTTCCGCCCCCCCACCCCCCCACATGCTCATCCCTCCTAGTCTACAACCTGTCCTCCGCCTTTTGCACCTCACTACCATTCCTAGCTGACCAACCAACCATTTTAGCCATATACTCCTCCACAACCTCAGTGGAATGCACCACCCCAGGGGTGGAGGCCTCCATACAACAATGCTCTAGCTTTATTTCCTTCACCTCCTACTCAACCACAAATTTTACACCCTGCTCCACCTAAACAACCTTATATGCCTACCCAACCAAGTCTGAACCCATAAAATAAACAGACACAATAAGTATATAGTGGAGAGACAACCTACCCTGCTTATGTTGTGGAAATTTAGGAAATCAACCTAAGGCCTGGGAGAGTGCTCCCAGACAACCAACCTCCATCTCCGCCTAGGAAGAGTGAGGAGGAAAGAGAGGAAAGTATGCCTACAGTGAATCCACCACCCTTTCTTGAAATATTAACTCATCCAGTCTAGCCTACCCCAAAAGAGAATGAACTTCTCGGTGAATTGAAAAATCTATGTGTCAAAAATCCACTTCTCCAAGCTATTAAGGATGTAGATATTTATAAGAAACTAATTAAAGATAAGTGTTTCAAACATCCAAGGAGGCGAAAAAGAGACACCCCTACCATTAATGTCATTAGACAACTTTTTGACTTAATGTTGGGGAAGGTAATTTTCCCAAAGTATTTAGACCCTGGAAGCTTTGTACTAGATGTGCACATCAATGGCATCATTGTCCCACACACCTTGATTGATCTTGGGGTTACCATTAATGTGATGAATAAGGACACCATGCTCAAGCTAAATCTCTAGGGTTCATTAAGAAATACCACAATAGTCTTGCAGTTTGCACACCATTCCACAGTATCCCCTAAGGGAATTTTTAAGGATGTGATGGTCTCCATTAATTCTTGGGAGTACCCTATAGACTTGCTAGTTGTCTAGCCTAAGGCCAAACTTAGTGGTTATCCTGTCATACTTGGGAGGCCTTGGTTAGATACTTTCGATGCCTACATGAGCTACAGGACTGGAAATATGACTATAAAGAATGGGCATCCTTCTAGGCAGTTGGTCTTGTATTCTCCTACTTAGCCATCTTTAGAACATGATTTACCTTTATGGCTAGAAGAGGAGGAAGAATATGAAGTCTACTCAGCCCAACTGTATACCCTAGAAGCTGCCATGGGAGAAGGACAACTAGATGAAGATGATTTGATTGGACACGTACTCTAAAATCCAACTCCCAGTACCTTGTCCTTAGAGGAAGTAGTAAAGGAAACCAAGAGAAACCATCAGATTGATCTATGCTTAACTGATGCAAACCCTACTTGTGTTAAGAGAATGGAATTTGACCATGAACAAACTTTGAAAACCAACCCCTCTCTTTCTGTACACCAAGAAAAAGAGTTGTGCAACATGCTAAGGGAACATCTGTAATCCCTCACTTGGAGTTACAAAGAAATGAAGGGAGTGCACCCCTCAGTGTGTACTCACCACATTTATATAAAAGAAGGATGCAAACTAGTCTGACAACCCCAAAGGAGAATGAATCCAACTCTCAAGGATATAGTTAAACAAGAACTGCAAAAGCTACTAGTTGCAGGATTCATTTACCCTATCTTGAACAATGAGTGGATTTCTCCTTTGGTGTTGGTTCCAAATAAAAATGGTAAGTGGAAAATTTGTTTCGATTATAGAGAGTTAAACAAAGCAACAAAAAAGGACCATTTTACTTTACCCTTCATTGACCAAGTGTTAGATGGCCTATCAGGGAAAATGTTTTTATCTTTCTCAGATGGGTTTAGCCGGTACAATCAAATCCAAATTAGCCCAGAGGACTAGGATAAAACCACCTTCACCTTTCCTTGGGGTACTTTCTCTTATAGGGTCCTTCCTTTTGGCCTATGCAATGCCCCTGCCACTTTCCAAAGGGCCATCCTAGGTATCTTTTCTAAGCTAGTTCATGATGCAGTGGAAATTTATATGGATGATTTTACACCCTATGGGTGTGATTTCCATGAGGCTCTCTCCAACTTGGGTAAGGTGCTGAACAAATGCATTGAAATGAACTTGTCACTTAGCCTTGAAAAATGTGATTTCTTGATGGCTGCAGGGATTGTCCTAGGTCATTCAATATCCCAAAAAGGACTGCAGGTGGACCCAAATAAGATAACCATCATCCAAAGGGTCCTACCTCCACAATAACAGAAGGATTTATAAGTTTTCTAGGATTAGCTAGATACTATAGGATATTTATAAAAGACTTCAGAAAGTTAGCTTCTCCTTTATTTGGGTTGTTGGCCAAAGACTTCGAATTCTTATCGTTAGAAAGCTGTCAAGAGGCCTTCGACACTCTAAAGGATAAGTTGAATACTTTGCCTATTCTCTGAGGCCCAAATTGAGTTCTTCCATTCCACATAAATGTTGATGCCTCTCACAAAACCATAGGAGAAGCTCTGGGCCAGATAGATGATGAGCTACCTTATGCCATTTACTTCATCAGTAAGAATATCTCAAAAGCCGAATTGAACTACACTGTGACTAAAAAGGAGATCCTAGCTGTTGTTAATTTATTGGAAAAATTTAGGCATTACATTACAGGTTACCAAACATTTGTGTGTAATGATCATGCTGAAATTAAATACTTGATGAATAAACTTGATGTAAACACTCAGATTATTAGATGGTTACTTTTATTGCAACAATATGATTTAACTATTATTGACAAGCCTGACAAGGAGAATGTTGTTGCAAATTTTTTATACAGATTGACTTTTCCTACGGGGGAGGAAGGAATGGTTGATGATCAGTTACCAGATGAACACTTATTCCTCATTTTATTTCTCTCTCCATGGTTTGCTGATATAGAAAACTACTTGGTGTCTGCATAGGTTCCACCAAATTTGTCCTGCAAGGAAAGGAACAAGATTGTGAGGAAGAGCACTCCTCAGCAGAAACCTCTTCAAACTAGACCCAGATCAAATTCTGAGAAGATTTGTCAGGGAGGAGGAAGACTTTGACATCCTTATGACCTATCATGATGGGCCTTGTGGAGGTCCATTTGTAGCCAAAAGGAGAACATTGAAGATGCTACAAGCTGGTTATTATTGGCCCACTCTTCACCAAGATGTGAGGAGGTATACTAGTCAACGTGATTAGTGCCAAAGGATGGGGAAATCGACACCAAGGGATGAAATACCTCTGCAAACTCAAGTGAATTTCGAGCCATTTGAAAAGTTGGGCATGCATTACATTGGACCCATTGACCTTCTATCTACGCAAAAAGTAGTACATCATTGTGTGCACTAACTATTTAACCAAGTGGGCTGAAGCTAAGGCCATCAAAGCAACAAGAAAATATAAAGTGGTTGAGTTCTTAAGGGAGAATATATTTTTAAAGTTTGGGTACCCCAGAGAACTGGTCATTGATCAAGGTAGTCAATTTACATCTTACATGATTGAAAATTTGTTGATCCATCACAATATCAAGCATAGAACATCCACTCCTTACCACCCACAAGTAAATGGGCAAGTGAAGGTAACCAATAGAGCACTGGAAGGCATTCTGACCAAAGTGATGAGCAACAATAGAAGGGATTGGTTAGATAGATTAGTTGAGGCCACTTGGGCCTACAATACCACCTAAAAGACCACCACTGGATTCACTCCTCATGAGCTGGTCTATGGGAAGAAGGCCCTAATGTCCATTGAATTTGAATACAACACCTTAAGAATGGAAACATAACTAGATCTAGATCTCACTAGGGAAAAACAAGAAATATTGCTCCAACTGAATGGGTTACATGAATTTAGGATGCAGGCCCTCCTGCACACAGAGGTGACTCAAGTTCAAAGGAAGATTTGGCATGACAAGAACATAAAGGAAAAGTAGTTTAAAGAAGGTGATTGGGCTATGTTGTATGATTCCAGATATAAGGATTTTATAGGAAAATTAAGGACTAGATGGTTAGGGCCTTATGTCATAGAAAAATGTCATGATAATGGTTCAGTACAGATAAGAACCATTGATGTAGAGGCTATCCATTTACTTGTCAAGTGGTACACATTGAAGGTCTACAAGAAGCCCTTGTCAATGAAAGAATTCATCAATGGAATCAGAAAGATAGTGATGGTGGTGGAGAAAGTCTCAGCTTCTATCCCATCAAGTCCCTGGAATAAGAAAAAAAAAAAGGAAAAAAGAGAAAAAAAAATAAAGAGGCCCAGGTGAAAACCTCCATGAGGCACCTAAGTCCCACTATTGGGTTGAAAATTGTTTGAGGGAGCCCAATGGTGCTGAAAAGAAGAGAAGAAAAATAAAAATATCTCTAGGTGAAAACATCTTTTGAGGAACCGAGGGCAAGAAACTAGGATGAAAACCTCATGGAGGCAGACTAGTTGTTTTTAAAAGAAATGAAAAGAAAAAAAAAGAGGAAAGAAAAAGTTTGAAAATGTTGTTTGCAAGTCAGCGGGAGGGGGATTAGTGCAACTTGAGAGGAACATAAGGATATAGACAATCCATATTTCCATTCCTTCATCCCATATTCTTCATTATCCCATCAATCCATCCATTTATGAACTCCTCCAAATAAGTTTTCATAGGCTCTGTGATTTCTACAAAATTTGTTGTAATCATATAGGATTCCCTAAAAACCTACATTCGCTAAAAACCTACAGGAGTTTCCTGCAGGAATTATAGTGGTTTAGGAATCCTAAGAAAAGACCCTAGAGCAAGGGGATGACGAGCCTATGTCAAACAATAAAATACTCACTCCACCACATCATCACCTTGTTACCCCTGCATCCATTCAATAACTCTCTCTCTCTCTCTCTCTCTCTCTCTCTCTCTCTCTCTCTCTCTCTCTCTCTTTATATATATATATATATATATATAATATATATATATATATATATATATATATTATATATATATATATATATATATATTATATATATCTATATATATATAATATATATATATATATATATATAATAATATATATATATATATTATAGTGTCAAAGAAGAAAAAAAAACAAACAAAAGAGGGTGAGAACAAAGGATAGAGGGACAATACATGAGGGATATACCTCTCACCTACCATTCATAGGAACCCTTGTCTACTCTTGCGAACAATCCTCATGCTCCAAAACTAAAAAAACGTATGAAATTTTAGGGGAGAGGCAGCTACAGGACATCTTGTGGGTTTCCTATAGGAAATACTGTAAAAACCAATCCCCCCAAGGAAATTTCACAAGGGTGCACCCATATTCAGCATAGAGATTCCAAGGTTAAGGAAGCTCTTCCAAAGCTCAACAATAGGAGCGAGATCATCAACATCACTCTCTAGTATCTGCACATCCAAGGAAGAAAGCATCAAAAGAGGCCAATAATAAAAAATATGCAGCAAATACAAAGCACAGAGACATCATTCTCCAACGAGCATCATAATCAAGGCATATTACCCATAGGTATGTCATCTTACTCATGCTCTCTCATTAGGACGATATGAAAAAAAATGTAGGATTATATAAGAGTTGTTTGATAAGAAAAGGTAGCGAGTTAACTTGGCCACCTTTGACCAGTCAATGAGGAGAAAACAGTTAGACCACTCCACATGTGGCAACAATAAAATCAGAAGAAAAAGGAGATAATGCCAAAAATGGTTAAGCTACGGAGGAACAAAGTGAGATATGATTATGATATGAGTGAAATGATGGACTAATAGTGGGACCAACAGTCCAAAAGGAGGTGCTCGTACTTAGATAGCCGACACACCATCCCACACGATCATCCATATAAGGAAATAGAATGCTGATTCCCACACTAAAAGAGCATTATATATCTCAAGAATTCATCGAAAAAAGGATTTCCTCGACCTTCTTGAAGAAGCACCTATAGGAGACAATGAGCATTTTGCATCACAGAGGCACCTTGAGGATGGTACAGGAAAAAATACAGGATCCTACAAAAGTACCTACAGGATACATAGTAGTCATATACATGATTATTAGTGGGCATTAGGGGAGGAGAGATCAAAGTTTGTCCTCATCAGATAGTAACCAGTGAGGTAGGAGCTATACCTTCCCATATTTTCTAGTTAAAAAAAAAAGAAGAAAAATCCTCCATTTAGTTAAGGAAGTTGCAATCTAGGAGAATTATATTGCAGAGTTATCATTTAAATCTCTCACCCACTATAATTCTTGAATTATATCCATACATGCCTCCACAATTTAGAGGGAAGGATGAAAGGGGGTTTTAACAAGAGGGAACCCACAAACACAATAAGAATTCATCAACACCCTCCTGTAGTATAAATTTGCACAAGGCACAATTGGATGGGTTTCTCTTAAAGAATGAGAGGATACGATGATGAGGTGGCTAGAGACTTTTCTCTCTCGCTGATACCCTTCACTAGGAACCATGACACTATTGTGGTGAAAGGCCTATTAGTATAAATCAGCCCTAAAGTTATAAGCAGAATCACCACACTCCCTTTAGGGTTACCTTGGAGAAATGAAGATAAGGGAAACAACACCCTTGCAAAGAAGAAATTATTTGTAGAAGGGGAAGAGGAAATGGAGGAAAAAAATGAGCTCATAAGAGAAAGCCTTCCATACCCTTAGAATGAAGTTAGTTACCACCTCATTAAATATATATCATCTGAAGGGAGATACAATGTGTTGTATGGATACCGTATCAGACTCCTCCAAGAACTGAGATTTGAAGCAGACACACCTCCTCAAAACAAGTTAAATATACCGTACTTTCTTCTTCAATTAATAATAGATATGACCATCAAAGTGTAGGAGGGAAAACATCAGCAACTAGCCCATCATGGCTTGATCAAACTAATCCTAGAAGATGCTCTACAAAACCTAAGACTCCCTATTACATTGACAAATTTTAGAGACATGCAAGTAGAGGGAGAAATTCAAGCTCTTGAATGTGACAAAAGACCCACTGCTAGTGAGAAGGATGAAGAAAGAGAGGGAGAAAATGAAGAGGAAATATAGGAGGAAAAAGGTGAAGAAAAGGATGAGGAAAATGAAGAAGAGATAGAAGAAGAAACAAAATAGGAGACAAATGAGTAGAATGAGGAACTAGAAGAAGAAGAGAGAGGGAGACAATGATGAGAAGGAGAATGGGAAACAGGAGACAACACAAAAAGAAGAATAGAGGTCTACAGTTCAAGGTAAGGAAGGGGAAGAATCACTAAGGGTATCTCCAGAACCCATAGAGAAGGACATGGCATCTGCTCTTACTACCCTAAGTACACTTATCAAGTCAAAAGGAAAAAGACAAGGAAAAACCCCACTATACTTTAGGATAATAAAGAGCACAAGGATTAGGCAAGGAGGACGTAAAACACGCACAAGAACTCCTATTGTTATTGAGGACTCACCAAATTAGCAAGAAATGCTAGCTCCTCTTGAGAAAAATCAAGCAGAAAGATCATCAGAACAAACCTCTCCCAAATCTCCCATCACATATGTTAGGAGGCATGTCACATAGTCTTCCTCATCAAAGGGAAAAGTTCTCCTACAAGAGACACCGAAAGACCTATAGAAAGCAGAGGCCATCCCATAGGAAAAATTGCTAAATGTACAGGAAACTCATAAAATGGACCAAGAAGGTATCGCTCAACAAGGAACAAAGAAGGAAGACCCAAATCTTAGAGAGCCTTATCCACAACCCAACCTCAAATCTTACTACATGTTCATTGAAGGGGGTAGGGTCATCCCATAGAAGTTTTTCATCCCCCTTATTCTTTGAACTTGAGAAAGAAAGGGAAAGAGCACATAGGTGGATGCAAATTGCCAAATCGAAAGGAGTGGAGAATGTAGGCCACATGGAGAAACAATTGAAGGAGATTAGCAGAGAACTAAGCAACATAAGGGACATAGAGGCAAAGATGAAAGTTTAGTTAGAAGTAGAGAATGCATGGCTAAGGGGATAGTTACAAGAAAGGGAATGCCAGTTGGTAGATATGGCTAATTTATCCTTAGAGGCAATCCAATGCATGATGCCAGCTAAGTCTTATGCCTTGTATCTTAAGGAACAATCACTACAATCCCAAATTAAGACTTTAGCACAAAGAGGAACTATGCCCTTCCAAGACTATAGACAATTCATTGATCTCTACGATCAAAGCGCCTTGGAAGATAGAGAAAAGTTGTCTAAGCTTTACCTACACAACTTGGCCTTGATAGATTTGAATGTCTGGGACCCAAATTCAAAACTAGGAGACTTGCAATTGATGACCTTAGCATCATGGATGGATCATGAGGAGGCAAGAGCTACATATATGGAAAAGGTAGTGGCAAAAGAAGAGACAAAACCACTTATGATTAGAGCTGAACAATCCAATCCAATGGCTATCATTAGCACCCACAACTTGATTGAAAATGATGCTAAGCTTGCACCTTGGTACCTTTCTACACAAGAGAAAGAAATCACACACTTTGAATACATGTTCAGGTTGCTAGCAGATGACAACATGCAAGCTTTCCAAATAATATGGAACACCTTTCCTTACATCCTGAAAATTAGAGAATACCATTCTCCTCAAAGAATGAGAGAGGCACTAAACATAACACACATGTACAAGCAAGCTCCACAAAGACTCAAAGTAAATTGGATTGGCTTGAGACTCAGTCCACCACTTGTTTTAGGAATGTTGGAAGGAAGGAAAGAAGAAGAAGAAAGAAGTGAGTGAGAAGAGATAGAGAGAAAGGCAGGATTTTATTCACAAGAAGAAGAAACTACAGCAGGAGCATGGGATGTCAGGGAGGCCACCAGAGCAATGAAGGACATGGATATAGATTAAGTTGATTAGAATATGAGCAACACCTTTAGTAGGGGGTTGATGATGAGCCTCATCAATATGTAACTACATGGACCTTAATACACCTCCAAGCTTATTAAAATCAACTCTTCTCATAATTCCTTACATGTTTTAATTATATTTTGCTTAATGAGATGAGTAAAAGTAAGATGTATGTCTAGTGGTCTAATGTGCATTGATTGTAGGTTTTTGAGAGAAAATCATGGAAATTGTGGATAATTAAGGGCAGAAACTCGAATGAGACAAGCAGGAGAGGGTATAGGAGATAGATCATCCTCATTAGATCCTCACTCGTTTGAATATTCCTCAATCAAATCACAACAACTCAGAGATGCAAGTAGCTGAGTCATCGAGATCATGGGGAGCTGATCCAATGAAAGCTAAGAACCAGTTCATCATGAGTTTGGAAGCCAAGCCTCCCTAGATTTACGGAATTTTTTGGAGACTTTAGTTATATAAAGAAGTAGACCTAGAGCCTCATTAGGATTCAGATTCTTTTTGGAAGAGAACTAAGCATTTCCAAGTTCAATCTTTGTGGTAAGACATTGCTATGTAATTTTTTTGATATGATAATGAGAATGAGAATTTCCTTGATCCATTAATGTGTTGACTCAGAGGGATGAAGCTCTTGGGTTAGGGCCCAACCCTAGTAGTAAAGGCTCCTCTTCTTGGACTCGTATGTTTAGGTTATTTCATAGATTAAGTGTTGAATTGATTTTAGCATTTTTTCATTGCAAGTAGTGGTGAATTTGATTTCCATTTGTGCATTGCTTTAGTAATAGATTTAGAGAGATAAAGGAATACCAAAAAGGTTGATATTAGGTGGATTTGGCCCCACTCCTCCCTTTAGGGACCATGGTTTTAGGAAAAACTACTATTCATCCCCCAAAAGACAAAATTATGACTTGTTATGGAATATAGGGTTTTTTGCTACTTAGGCTAGCATCTTTTTGGTTTTCAAGACTAGGTTTCAATCATCACTTCTAATATCTTCAGATTTGTATTAGATCTCATGGTGTTTCACAAGATTTTACAAGTATTTCCATGCGTAAATTAGGAAACTAAATAATGAAATTTTGTTTTCTTAAGTTGATTAGAAATATTCCTTGTTTGATATGATTCATGAATAAATGCGAGTAATGTATGTATTGTTGGAGTTTCAATTTTGCAGGAGGATATTATGCTAGCAACCCCAGCCTAGCTTCATCCATCCATTATCACCAAAAGACACCAATTCCTTCAACCAAATCATCATTACATAATAATAAATTTCCATGTTTGTTGAGCAAATCTAGCCATCTTACAAACTTTAGTTTGAGCTCTGAGGAAGTCCTAGCCACACCCTTGCCTTGTTTCTTCCATCATTCACCTTCCCTCAGCCCTATACCACCTTCCAACCCACCCCTATTTCTATCAGTTGGATCCTGTAGGAATATAGGGGATCCTGTCGGAGCATTAGGACATCCTGTAGGATGACCTGTAGTGGCCTGGTTTTAGGCTGCTTTGTGGAAAAAGAATCTAGGAAGATAGGAGAAGACCCTACTTTCCTCCCAAGCCATTTGACCTTCCACCACCATCTCTAACCCACCTTCCACATCACCAAGAATATTTAACATTCACATGTTCACAAAAAAAGGACAAAAAGGAAAAAAGAGTTACTGTGCTCATTCAAATGCACAATGGTATAATGTTTGGTTATTTTAGATTTCATGCCTAGGATAGTTAGGATTACACACATGTTAGCTTAGAATTCTTTTGAAGCAAGATCTCTTAGCAATTATTTAGATGAGTGGTGTGTTTAAAGCATTTATTTCAGTCTTTCTTGACTGTAGTAGAAAATATTTCAATTCTCCCAATTAGTGAAAAATTCCCTTTTCTTCATTGGTAATCAAACTCCTTTTGAATCAATAGAAGGTTGGTTTGAGAAACCATAGTGGTCAATCGCGAGCTCAACAGTGACAAAGAGTGGACCCATCGCATCTACTTGTGCATACAACACTGTCACCTCTATATTTGTATGAACCCTGGGTTGATAAAGTAAATTTGGTAGCCCCAAGAGTTGAAACATTCTTGCTGCAATACTGGTGCTCATTAGGCACCAACAACAACACTATGTGATTCTGGTACCTGCCCTCCAACACTGTGCGATTCCGGTACTAATATTCCATTATGTGATTTTGATACCAGATTTCATTTTCAGAATTGGTGATTCAACAAATGACATTCGATGAGACCAAGATAATTGTTGAAGGAACCTTATTTACATAGAAAAACGAGAATTTTTTTCCTCCTCACACACTTCATGTCATGAGGAGGAAGACGAATATGTAATTTAAGTTCAACTATAAATATTTGGTTTTATCTCATGTAACTTTGATTGTAACAACCATTTTCTCTATAAGAGAAAGACCTGTAGATGATAATTAGTTATATTAGAGGTGGGGATAGTCAGAGAGTTAAAGAAATTGAGTTAATAGAAAAAGAGCAATAGAGACATAGTAATATGAGGTCTACATAGCATTGTGATGTTGTTGGACTTTTAAGTTTGTAATATTCCTTTTTAATTAATGGTAGGAGGAGTGAGTGTTAAGTTTAGTGTGTCAATTCATTTCTTAGTTTTGTGATTTTTCAATCTTTCCATGGTAGCTCGGGAAGGGCCCATTGAAGCCATCAAGGGAAGTTCTTTTAAGTTATTCTATGGTTCTAGTATTTTCAGTTTTATTTTATGAGTGGCATTTTGTTAGTTTATGTGGACGGAAATTTTATTTCTTATGTTACAGATTCAATTATTGATTTCTATATTGAAGGACAATAAGGCCAAGATCTTAGATCTCACCCACCTACATGCACCAATAGTGAAGGCTCTTGTCACATATTTCCTGTACTGATTCTGGTTGCATTGTTTAACAATTGAATGCAATGAATTGGTTTGGTCAAGATTAGTAGTTACAAGAAACAGAGTTGAATTCATCTTTCCATTTCATGAGCCTATAAATGAAGAAACTTGATACCCGATTAAAATATTAAGTTCATAGTATTTGAACTCTGCTCTTTTAGTTGTGTGATGAAACAAAATTAAAATTTGTAGAATGAAGTGTTATTTTAAATACATCCTATCTGGACTATACTAAACATACAAAGGAACTTATCTATTGTCGCACATATAGTTCATCAGCTCTACTGATTACGATCCCCTATTTGATAATTAAGTATTGTGAAAAAATCTATATATATTATTCACATAATTTACCCAACAATACTTGTTCACATTCCACTAATGACACTTAGAATTCCGCTTACAACATATTTACAAATAATATATATTTTTGCCATGTACCCATGTGTGAGAAAATACGCTTGAGTGAGCCTAATAAGACAAATCACTATGACTCAAAAGTTTGGGGAAAGACCAACTCAACAACATCCACTTGATGATTCTCGTTGACCATGATGATTGTGTTGTGGTGTCCCCATACTACTTGATAGTTTCTTTCTGGTAATGGACCCTTACCTCGATATACAATGGGTATATGGTCTTGGAACCCTAGGCCAACTCATACTAAAGAATGTGCAACATGGTCTTGTCTGCGACATGACCACCAATGTACTTCTTCATGTTTTCTATGTTCATCTCCAAGTCATCATTGATGGCCTCTCGCCTTTGTTGTTCCATGTACGTGTCCATCTCTAGTCAGACATGATTCTTCTCCTTTTCTACAGTGAGGGAACCAATTGATGGGATCCTATACGTTCTCACCATGATATCAAAACTCTTAAACATCTATACATATGAATCCTGTATGCTATTGACAAATGGTGCGAGCTGCACATAGTTCTAGATATGCATCCAGAAATTTTCATTTTCTAGTTCTTCTAGGGACTTCATCATCTTACAAAAGTGAAGAGGGGCTCCCTTGTATATTATTGTCCATTCCTCCACATGGGTGATAGCAGTGTGTATGTCTCTGATAGTTTGGAAAATATTTATGTTCCACCACTCAAAACCAAATAGATGGAGAACTGCCTTATGCATGGAGACAAATTTGTCATATATTTTTAGCATGGTGGCCTTTAGAGTTGATACTTTCGCAAGTATACCCTTCCTCATTTCTTTTTTTAACATCAAAAAATCGTACACCCTCTAGTACAATACATAATACTTAAAAGTTTCTAGACGAATGCACAAGTGGACAATTTTCCAGCCGAATACATTACAAAGATTAAAAAAAGCAAAGGTTCTCCTAAGGTCCAAAGTTTATAAAGGAAATCGATTAAAGTTGCACGTATATTTCTTTGATAAACACGCATGCATGACATACCATCAAAAAATCTGTGTAGTTTCAAAAATGGAAACTTAGCAATGCGGGACCACTCCACACACTTGGGGTTGATTTCTTGGTACAAGGTTGACCTAGTACAAACGAATTCATGTCACATTAGAGAAATGAAGCCCTCAATGGAATCCTCTTTTCCTACTCATGTGTCTTTATCATACATGTACCAAGAGAGGGAATAGGGATTCAAAAAATGCTATATAAACAGGCCATGGGAGAGCCAAAAAGAAGATACATTGTTATGTTGGCCAAATTGCTTGTAAGCAAACCACCATTTCATTGTTGAACCAAGCAAGTGAAGAGCACTAGCATGTTGGCCAAATTTCTTCTAAGGAGCCCAACATCTCAGTGAGTGAACAAAAATCCACCCTTTGGGGAGTCCTCACACTTCTTTGAGAGAGAGGAGGAACTTGCAAAGAGATTGAGGAAAAGAAACATCCTTACTGAGGATTATTAAGCTCGCTAACACAAGGAATTCTCTTTAGGTGTTCTAGTATTCTCATTGTATTTAACCTCTACCACCATCAATGAATAAAGGGATATTTTCCATATATTATTGATGTGTTTAGTCTATTTTAGCATTGTTATGTTCATGCACCTCTTTTTTCAAGTTTATGTTTTTGTATGCATTGTACCCATTCTTTACAATGTTGTGTTTATTAAACTTCGTCCACTAACATTACTAAATTTCATTGTGATCCTTTGCAGGTAAAAATCCACTACTAAAGGGGTGTTTTTTGGTACACTTGTTCTCCAAAAACACTACAACAAGAAGGGTGACCATACTGACCTCTTTTCATTAATCTAGAGATTTTTTGCAAGACCTCCTCTCTACACAAACATCCTTCAAGGTGCTCCTCACCTCCTTGGAATTTTTACAGTCCCCCTGGACTTGTTCTGAGCAGTGGAAGTGAAGAAATTTCATAATTTTCTCACCTATGCACTTTCTTCTTTGATAGAAATGAATCACATGTCTGTATCTTTTAGAACCACAAAGTGCACTTCTATTCTACAAAACATGTGTGACAAACAGAAAAACAATAGAAAGCCTTGTATTTTTCAGTTTTCTTAGGTGATTGGAAGCCTCCAGTGAATTTCCTTCACCTTTGCATTCCGTATTTACTATTTAGTACCCCTGGTTTCTTGAATGAACCCTAGTTCATCAAGAAAATATATTTTTTACTGTTTTATTGTTTGATTTTAGTTGCAAACGAATACCCACATAGCTTAATTATGGAGAAACGTAAGTGGCCATAATCCACATATGTTTATAAATTGTTTCACTTAATTTCTTACAAATCATATCAGCTTAATTAGTAAAGCAAATAAGTGGCCATTATGCATGAATCATGTTACTAACCAAAGCAATTTTTTTGGGACTAGGAGCAAGTGTTAGTAAAGAAAGTGAGTAATCCCTAGTTCCCTTATGTCTCCTAGATGAACCTAAGCTTTCATATGAAAACCTTCTTGAAAATATTTGAATTTCAATCTCCCTCATTAAACTCCACATAGTTTAATAGCAAAAATTAAGTGGCCCATAATCCACAAACAAATTTCTTTTTCCATGTTAGGAACAACCAACACCTAGCGTAAATAAAGGGATATTGAAAATGATCATCACATATCCAAATCCTGTCACACTTGTATGTTCACATTGCATCACACACTAAGCCTCCATACACTCTGTACTCAAAGACCATCCATTTTTTGATATTTGGTTGCTTATTCTATTTTGGCTTACAAATTCACCCCATAAGTGAAACAAGCCTCTTTAAAAAAAAACTATAAATTGAACAAATTAAGTTTCCCCACAGGGGCCACAAAAAAAAAAAGTTCAGGTTAGGAGCATTTGCGGTAGGCATCCCATAAGCCTATATGGCCATGATTCACCATTGAAACATTGTTTCTGATTTTTTAGGGAGCTTAAAAAGCCTTCAACAATTCCATGGAAAAGAAAAATATAGCATGGCAAAGATCTGATTCAGAGGGGATTTGGCTTACACCCAATGCATGAGGTACTCTTTGGGGCTACCTAACCCATCTAGTGCTCAGTACTAGTAAATGATTACCAATAAGTTAAAGCTCGAATGTTCATGTGGAATATAGTGTTGGCATTATGTTTCAAGTGTTGTCCTTGATGGCAACTCACTCAGAGGTTGGTACAGGTGCTCAGAGGTTGGTACAGGTGATGGCAACTTAATCAGAGGACAGATCTCAGTACAGTAGGACAAGAAAGAGATATACGCAGGTTCATCAAGGAGAATCCGCGTGTACACGCAGGTTGGCTTCAGTAAAAGCGCGTATATGTGGAAAACTTATCTTTGGTCCGTGGCGGTTATTCCTTGGAAGTTGTGCCTATGGTTTTGGACCATGGTGTCTCGACGGATGTGTTGATCCCTAGTTTCGAAGTTGATGGTATTGGTTTGTTATGGTTTTGGACCATGGTATTGAGCAAGGCCTAAGGCTATATAAGGAGAAGATCATTAGGCAAAGTGTGTGCATTGTGTGTCTGACGAAGTGAGAGGATCTGGTATTGCTGGTTGTCTGTTCGGGAAGTTTGGCAACGGTCGGATCTGACAGCGGAGGCATAAGAATCATTTGTAGATCTGTACGCGGGTTTCCTTTGGTGAAAGTGCGTATACACACGGTTTTGGTACGGTGTAGTAGCGTATTCATGATAAGGTTTGATATTTCAGGTTGCTGCTGATTCTGGTGGTTGTTGCAGAGTTCTGGTCTTTGGTTTTGTTTCTGTGTTCTTGATGACAGGGTTTCAGTGATTCAGTATTGGGTTGTTTAATGAATTATGATGCAAGTTTAAGTTGGTGATTGTATTGCAGTAATTTTTGTTTTGTACTCTTGGATCCAGTCTGAAAATTGATGAAACGTGGTCCCTGAAGATTGTAGGGTCAGTACCTACGTACTAGTAAATGGATCAGCTAGTACAAGAGCTGAGGGGGTTGTAGCTCCCTTCCTGAAGTAGTTGGAAAACGAGAGAGGGTTGTAGCCCTCTGCAGGTTGTAGCCTGCATACTAGTAAAGGACTGCACCAGTACATTGTAGAATAAGTTTCTCATTAAAGAAGATAGAGACATATTGCAGCAGGTGGTTTTCACCCACATTGGGTTTCCACCTTATATCATGGTGTTCATGTGTGTGGCTCTTGTGTGATATTCTGTTTTGTTATACTGCACCTGTTTACTGTTAATATGCTTAATAATGTTCTGATGCATTTACTGAAGATTAAGCTAACTGAATTATAAGATCTCTGGGTATACGCTAGTTGCTTTAGACACAGTCACGTGTATACGCCGGTTCACTTAATTGAAGTAGCATATATGAATCTGAGTAGGAAATTGAAAATTTTTATCTGATCTGATAATACTGATTCACCCCCCCCCCCC
>APFE031682523.1:0-35217 GCA_000404065.3 Pinus taeda | reverse complement strand
GAACAACCCCAGCGCCTGACGCGTGGCGGGGGTACGGCGACAATACTGCCCATCCCCCGGACGCAAAAGACCGGGCAGCTTTATAGGAGGATCGACCGCCCACCGTAGGATTGGCGGGGCAGATGATCTGACGGTGGGCGGCGATCGTGACATGCCGCCAATTTAATAACGGGGGACCCGCAAAAAGGATTAAAATATGTTAAATGCACGGGCTGCGGGGTGGGTTTAAAACCTTAGTTTTATGGGTTTTGGGGGTTTCAAATGCGCTTTTATTTAAAAGCTTTTTATTTCAAAAAAAAAATTATAATAAAGGGTTTATGGTGGAGGAAAGGGGGAAAAGGGTAAATGAGGGCAGGGAAAGTGATTTTGCCCTTTAACCATAGTTTTTCTCAAACCCATAGTTTTTTAGGAGGATTTGGGGCTAATATTAACCCTTGAGGGGTTAAATATTTCCCAAGGAAGGGATATGGCTATAGCAGTTGGGGGAGGGGGAAGTTAGGGAGCTAGATCATAGGTTAGTGATTAATATGGTTTGTGAGGTGAATGAAGGGGTGAACCCAAGTTAAAATGAAACTTGACTTAGGATATTGAGGATAGATGAAAATGATGAAAAAAGGATGTTTTTACACAAGAAATGTGGCTTCTTTTCATGCTTGAACTCCATGGTTTGACCAAGTGGTTTGTGCTGTAATGGAGTGGAACTGGAGACCTGAGCAGATCTCAAGGCCCTTGGGGGTGTTAGTAAGAAATGAATTTTTTGGGGGAAACTGGGGAAGTTAGACATGCTTCCAGTGCTTTTCCTCCATTCTTTTTCTTTGATGCCCACACCCTGAGTGGCATAAGTTTTTGCACTTAATTGGCCAATTGGTGCTGGCTCTCCATTTCTGCAACCTTGCACTACTTACCCATCCTAGTAATCCTAACATTTTTTCTTCATTAAAGTGGGTGCACTTGAACTAGCAGACCCTGATCTTCCTCTTTTCTCTTGACTGCCCTCCTATCTAATATCTACCCTTATTTCTTCCAAGGCCCCAGATTAAGCAGTTGGGCACCTTTATTTATCTACCTAGCTAGTCATCTGCCAAGCTTAAGCTGTTTGGACAGACTTCTTTCTCTATTCTACAATAGAAAATTGAAACATGGCATGATCCAGATTAGACTGTTGGACCATCCATCAAAATTTAATAAACCTGAAGGCATGTACACACCTTGCCTTTCCTTGGAAATATGGGATCTTTGTGTCAGCAAAGCAGAGCATATTTGGCATTTGGATTTTCCAATCATGAAATATGAAACCTATTGGTATAGGTATCCAACACATCACATCATATTTAAGAGAAAATTCTAAGGTTCAAGCAGTGGAACATCACATCAAACATCAACAACAAGTCCTCCAACTCTTAAAGGATAACCTCATGTTGGCACAAAATAGAATGAAACAACAGGCAGATCAGCATCGTTGTTATAGATATATTTGGTAAATACAACCCCAATATTATATGTCCATAAACCAAGGGCTTCTAAGCCCCTAAAAGTGTTGTTTCATACCCTAAAGGAA
This sequence comes from Pinus taeda, assembly GCA_000404065.3. Classification (NCBI taxonomy): domain Eukaryota; kingdom Viridiplantae; phylum Streptophyta; class Pinopsida; order Pinales; family Pinaceae; genus Pinus; species Pinus taeda. Next base: position 33,659 of record APFE031682523.1, on the reverse strand, counting down.
CAAGGTCAGCAGATTACATCATCTCCCAGAAGTTCTCCATGAAAAACTGCTCAAAACTTGTCAAAATTGGACCATCTCACCTGCTCCATGGTCAAGGTACGATGCATCCCACCTAATGCACACGAGGGGTGCGATACATACTGAAAATCCCTTCTATAGGGTGCGATGGGCGAGAGTAAACAAATGGCAGAGACAGTTTGCAAGGTGGATGATCATGGAATCTTCCAGAAAATTCTCATGTGACACTTGTCTCTCTGAATTCACCCAGGGATGAGTAATAGATCATGAAAACTCCAAGTGGAACTAAGAACTATCAGAGAAATGACACTAATAAAAAACCCAAAAGTTGACTCACCCACCTGCAAACATCTATATATGGATCCCTCATCCTAGAGATCCAGGGGGCTGGAATTTTGTATCTTGTAAGGAAGTGTTGTTGGTTTCTCTGTGGAACATCATAGTGTTGGGTGATCTAGCTTTTCATGAGGTGAAGAGGGCTTTCATGCTGGGAGGATGGAATTGGGTCAGATCAACGGGTTGTAATCCTCTCTTCTACTACTTCTATCAATAAAGCTATTTGAGTTTTCCTCCATATTCTTGTATATCTCTGAATCTTGTATTGATATATGCATTTGTATGGTTAATATATATATCTGATCCTATATTTTTTATGATTATAGATCTCTATGCTTTGATGATATTATGTTTCTTTGACTCTATAGGTGTTCTTTGAATCGGGACAAGCGAGGAAGGAGTGGCAAAGATCTGTCAAAGGGGAGAGGAAACAAGCAAGGAGCCAAGCGAAAGATTGAGGTTGGTACTCTCTGCTTCTCTCTCATCTATTTCTCATAAAGGAAAACACAAGTGACTTTAGTTTGTTTGTTTCTAAGATAGCTATCCATCTTAGTGGGACTATAAGCTCTGAATGGACACTAGTTTTCCTGATAACAAAATGGAGACTCCACTGGGGAGCAAATAGCTTGTTTTCTTGTTTCTAGTTTGTTTACTTTATAAACTACAGACGAAGCCTGAAGTTAAGCCAGCTAGCCTTCGAACTGCTTTTACTATGCAACTGCAAAGTAGATAAACACTGCTTTATTCAATCTCTGGGTTAGTTTATGAATTAAACATCTGACTTGCAAACATCCTAAGTGCCCTGGTGGTAGCTCAAGTAACCTCATTAGATCAGCCCCTATGCTTTGTATTTACTGGCTATCATTAGCTCAGCCTAAATCCCTTAACTAAGCTGCAAATTGTGAGCAAAAAACCCCAGTATCCTCCCTGGACCATCGCTCTGTCTCCCTTTGACAGTCTGGATGCATCGTACCTCCCGTGTGTTGTAGGTGAGATGCATCCCTGTTTCCCTATGTTACAGGTGCGATGATCAGATAAGATTGTTTCTGCCTCTAGATTTTGGTTTTTCTTCATTGTCTTTAGCTTTATTCAGGAGTTTTGTTGTCTGTGATCAATATACCACTGTTGAAAATCCCTTCCTTTGCATTACTCAGCCTCCATTCTATAAAGAATTGTGAATGTTTTTATGTATTTTTTTCCATTTACAGTTCTCTTTTGAAAATAGTAGCTTGATCGAACTGTCGTCTTTTGATTTGAAAGTGTCGCAAGTGTCATTTTCAGCCATAGAAAAGAGTCTCCCTCTTGTTGATAGTCTATTACACTTTTTCTTTTGTATTTGATTTGAATTAATAGTATTTCAAGTGTCGAAAGTAGTTTTCAATTCAAAATTGCAAGTCGTCTTAGTCTTCCTTTCGTTTTTTGAAAAGAAAATTGTTAGTATTGTCGCTTTGAAAGAAAGATAGTTCAGATATGTACTTAGCATTCTTTTTTTCATTCACACATTAAGAAAGCAAAAAACAAATACATGCATGTGCATTTGCATTTAGACTGCTTGTGGAGATTGATTTAGGACAGTGCATCTTAGTGTGTGCTCTTTGCTCTATGTTGAAATAATTTCGCTTCTCTTTCCTTAGTAGCTAGGATTTTCATTGCAAAAGGAAGAATAAAACATTGTTTATCATCTTAGATTGCATATTTAGGAATTGTGTATCTACATCACGCGGTGAACCTTAAAGGAAAACTTCCTAAGAAAGATCAACTGTAAAATAAATTTCAATGAGTATAAAAATGCTTTGGAACCTAATGCACAACATTTAGAAGTCTAGGCTAGAGATATATTCCAGCGTCGTAAAGCCTGGTAACTATCGTTTTCATCGTAGGTTGGGTGATTCCTCCTCTCTGAGATGACAAGTGCCAATACATACTTGTGCTCCCATGTACCGTCAAGTATATTGGGAGACCACATTAGGCCATATCCTTTATCCTTAGGAAGTCGTGTCTGCCGCCCTATCGATCGCAATGCACTGAACACAGCATTAGGGAAGATTGACTGTCGTACCGTAAAAAGTATTCTGCAGTTTTGTGATTGGTTTGGTAATCCCTCTGTCTAGATTTCCAAAGTAGTCACTTTCATTCCTTTTTAGACTCCTTAAAAGAAAAGGTCCATCTAAGCACTTGTCACTTCAGGCTCATTAAAAATCGAAGGTGACTAGAGTCATCTTTAGCTTTTTCTCGACTCCTAAAAATTGAAAAAGAAATTTGCGTCAAAGCGTCATAAAATTTATTTTAATTGGAATAACATCATTGTTCCCTCATTGATCTTAGGTTGAGAAAATGGATTCCACCAACCAAGGATTTCCCCTTGGGGGAAATCCTAGTCCTTTCTCCTCTTTGGGAGATGCACCTCATATGGCCACATTGTCCTTTCCAGGACTGATAATTGGCCTGCCAGTATGGCTCTTCTCGACCTCTATCGTTCAAAGCACCGTGATTCCTGAGCAATCAAATAAAAAACCAGATGATACTAGAGTCACCCCCCAACCTTCTACTTCATTTGTTTCTCCCTCTCCTTCTTCCTCTTCGCTTGGTGAAGCTAATAAAACTAAAAACCAAGTAACTGAGAAGAAGAAGAAAGGGAAGGAGAAGAAGAAGAAGCCAACAACAAAAGGGGGCAACCAAGCATCATCTAGCAAAAATCCACATACTGCACCGTCCAAACCTAAATCTCCATGTGTCATTTGCAAGGGAGACCACTATCATCGAGATTGTCCTTACATCCCACGGATCTTAAGGGACTAGTCTCCGCGCTTGCACAATCTGGTGTCGTAAACCTCTGATGATCATGTTGAGAGTACACCATCAACTAGTGAAAACAAAGTCAATGGATAGAAAGGAAAATCTAAATTTCCTTGTCGACTGTGTGAAGGCAATCATGCCATCCACCGTTTTCCCTTCCTAGACGAAGCTAAAAGAATCTTTGATAACCGTCCTGCTTCACTGCTACGGCTTCCTCCTGGATACAAGAAACTCTTGTCGATTCCATCACTAGTTGAAAATTTGACTGACTCACCTTTGTGGTTAGTCAAAGCATCTATCATAGAAGATAAACCCTCTGAGTCCACACTGGACCAAAGTCAACAGGTTGAGACGACAGTCGACCCAGTCTTGTCTTCAGAAGGTCTACCTTTAGATGATACAGTCACCAAAGAGAATGAGAATGACACCGTTCAAATTCTTTTCGTCAACACAGACTCTGATGAACATGGGGGAAATATACCCATTCATTTACCGCAGGAAGGAAGTTCGTCAGAGATGTATCCGGTTGTTTATTTGGTCCCACCTCCAAGCAACCTACTCATTTCCTTTGATTGGAATCTACTACGTAGACCTCGTCTACCATCTAACGTACCATTTTGAATCATAGTACAAGCTTACAGAATGGTCATGGTCGGTACTATCATAGATGAAGGGGCTTCTGTGAGTATCCTTTCCTCAACTGCTTGGAAAGCGCTTGGTTCGCCATCGCTTCTGCCTGAGATGTGAAACCTGACAGGCTTCAACAAAGGAACCAGTCAACCGTTAGGGATCCTTCCAAATTTGCCTATAACTTTGAGAAGGAAAACCGTTTATCTGAACGTGATGTTAGTCGAAGGAGCTTTAGATTACAATCTACTCCTTGGGCATGACTACATTTATAGCATGGGAGCTATTGTTTCCTCGCTCTTTCTAGTGATGTGTTTTCTGCATGAAGGCAGAGTGGTCCAGCTCATAGACCAGCTTTCATTCCCCAGTTCACACATAGCTAATAGTCAAGTGCCATTCCTAACTAATCTTTTTGTGCAAAGAATGTCTCATCAATCTCCAGTCCATCCACCTGATGAGCATGAGTGATTCGGTGATTATGACTAAAACCCAGGAGGCATGCGCCCTGGTCTGCTTCGACAGGAAAACCCCAGATATAAGGTAGGTTTCTGCGTAGGAATATGACTAGTCTAACACACCCGTCCGTTTAGGAAAATGGGATTAGACTGGAATAAGGTTCCCTCATCAAAGGTTATGTGATTGGGACTGACAACAGTCACCTTTGTCCATTTTGATGGACATCACCAAGGAAGTGTTTTGTCTGCAACGCAGATGGAACAATCTTGCTAATGCAAGAACTTCCATATGTTGACCTGTAAACTCTACTTTATCCCTGGGGGCATGCAAACCTTTTTGCATGCAAGTGAAAAGAAACCATTTATTTTCTTAGTTTTTAGGCTCTTAACCCTTTAGACTCATAGGTTGGTCATTCCTGGCTTGCATAATGAAAGGCTCCGGAGCAAAGTTGTGAATGGGGCAAGCTCCCTAAGAAATGAACCTACTGATGAGACATCCTTATTATACGATTGGCACGAGCAGTTTTATGCGAAGTCAAGCTCGTTAAAAAATAAACCTAGTCATGAGCATATGTTCCACCAGAGTTTAAGCTCATTAAAAAATGAACCCACCTCCGGTAAATAACCATTGTGATCGCATAATTATCAACTTTTGAACCTTGGTCGTGTTCTTACCATCACCTCCACTCTTTTTTAGCTGATCATATGCCTCCATTTGATTGTTTACCCCTTTTGAGGAACAATTGCGACAAGTGATTCTATTAGCCACCTTCTTTACACTATCGTGATTGAAAAGTTCCAAACCTTACCTGGAACCAACTGCTATCTGAAAACATCACTCATTCCTCAAAAAACAAGTCTCCTTTAAGCTCTTTTCATCTGACTCGTAAAATATGAAAAGATTGCCGAGCAATTGGCCTCTCCAGCTTGTTAAAGTGATTGGAAGTGCCATCCCTCCTCTAGATTTCAATCTTTTTGGACCTAAGGGATCATTGCAAAAAAAATATCGAGTGCTTGTCTTGTTCAGCTCATTAAAACTATCGAAAAGTCATCCCTTTAGTATTATTTTATACTTTTTCGAACTTAAGGGATTATGCTGCGAAAAAGAATTACTGGAGTTTCCTTTCTGTCTCTTTTTAGACTCTCTAAAATTGAAAAGGACCGAGTTATCTTTCTTGTTAAACTCGTTAAAACAATAGCGACAAACTTGTCCATGCAAACAAGAGCAAGTTTCACTATCGCTAGGCTCATTAAAACATAGCGACGGGTTTTCCCGAAGGGAAAATTATAGAACAAGAATATGTTATCCTCCTCAAGCTTGACAAAAATAAAGAGGTACTGGTCAACAATAACTGGGGAAAAATTGGGAAGAAAACTTGAAGAAACTTTATTGGTAGCAGGTTACTCTTGAACATGACACTTTCACTCCATCACCATGATTGAGTCGGGTTGGGTTATTTCGTTCACCGGTCATATCACCATTGGTCCTCTATACCATCCATTTTTGGGGTTAATGCTACCAATCCATTTCAGTGTCGCCGATATGTTCAAGAGAAGTCGCTCAGAGAATTCACCAACCTAGCTTATGTCTCATCGTTGCAATACCTTCACGCTTGATTCTTTCATGACCGCCACCCTCAACCTTGTATTATCAGACCATTTTCACCTCCACAAAATCATTTGCTACGTTTCATGTCGTAGATGTGGGATTCATTAAGGCCCTCCTACGATGGGTCACTTCTTGTCGACATCAGCTCATTATCCAAGATGTCGACTTAGAAACAACCCCTTAAGTACTTTGAAGCTTGCATGCCTCAATGGCAAGTTTCTCACTTCCAGTGATAGGTTTACATCAATAACATTCGACCGAAAGATTTTGCGTGGTGTTCGACATCAAATCCCATTTTCACACCATGTGAATTGTACTGCAGTACCTTGAGGGGCATTATCATTATCGGTGATTCCCCTCGTACATGTTAACAACTTACATCATTGGATGGTAATCAGGCGATGTATTTCCATGTTCGACTTTAGAACATCTTTTCACATGGATCGACTTGTACTTCGGGCGAAGATTGAACGAGTTTGAAGACCCCGGATCTATTTTCATGCATCCGGGCTATGATATATTCAGGAAAAATAAAGACATCAAATGTACATCATAGCTACATAGATAATCATCCAAGCCAAAGGATGATGGCTCTACCAGAATCATCAGTCTGCCATACAGATGGTTGTCTGTCCAATGTACATGAAAATGAATCTATAAAGCTGAGCATGGGAATGCCCGCCTCAGCTAGATCATGAAAATATTATGAAGATAATGTATTGTATTATATTTTATTACAGGTCACCGTCCAGTTCAAAAAACCTCAGATCCTCATGATAAAGCATTTCACCTGACATAAAAAGATTTACAACCTCATGCTTTAGGGGGCAATTGTTATAGACATATTTGGGCACTACAACCCCAATCCTATATGTCCATAAACCAAGGGCTTCTAAGCCCCTAAAATTGTTGTTTCATACCCTAAAGGAACAAGGTCAACTGATTACATCATCTCCCAGAAGTTCTCCATGAAAACCGCTCAGAACTGGTCAAAATTGGACCATCTCACCTGCTCCATGGTCAAGGTGCGATACATCCCACCTAATGCACACAGGGGTTGCGATGCATATTGAAAATCCCTTCTATAGGATGCGATGGGCAACAGTAGACAAATGGCAGAGACAGTTTGCAAGGTGGATAATCATGGAATCTTCCAGAAACTTCTCATGTGACACTTGCCTCTCTGAATTCGCCCAACGATGAATAAGAGATCATGAAAACTCCAAGTGGAACTGAGAAATATTAGAGAAATGACACTAATCAAAAACCCAGAGGGCCAGAAGCTGACTCACCCACTTGCAAACATCTATATATGGATCCCTCATCCTAGAGATCCACGGGGATGGAATTTTGTATCTTGTAAGGAAGTGTTGTTGGTTTCTTTGTGGAACATCATAGTGTTGGATGATCTAGATTTTCATGAGGTGAAGAGGGATTTCATGCTAGGAGGATGGCACTAGGTCAGATCAATGGGTTGTAATCCTCTCTTCTACTATTTCTGTCAATAAAGCTATTTGAGTTTTCCTCCATATTCTTGTATGTCTCTGAATCTTGTATTAATATATGCATTTGTATGGTTAATATATATCTGATCCTATATTTTTTATGATTATAGATCTCTATGCTTTGATGGTACTATGCTACTTTGACTCTACAGGTGTTCTTTGAAGCGGGACAAGCGAGGAAGGAGTGGCAAAGATCTGTCAAAGGGGAGAGGAAACAAGCAAGGAGCCAAGCGAAAGACTGAGGTTGGTACTCCTTGCTTCTCTCTCTTCTATTTCTCATAAAAGAAAACACAAGTGACTTTAGTTAGTTTGTTTCTAAGATAGCTACCTGTCTTAGTGGGACTAGCAGCTTTGAATGGACACTAGTTTTCCCAATAACAATCGCAGCGAAAGAAGTTTTGTTGTAAGTGATTGGGTATTCCTATGGCTACAACCATATAAACAAATGTCCCTCAAGCAAGCTAAGAAGGATAATAAATTATCACCAAAGTATTATGGTCCGTACAAGGTGTTGTAAAACATTGGTACTATGGCATACAAATTGGAGCTTCTTACAGCTTCTCAAGTGCACCTAGTTTTCCATGTTTCATGTTTAAAGAAGGTTATAGGCGACAAGCTCCCAGTTCAAACAATATTTCCAGAAATTGTCGAGGAAGGAAAAATTATATTGGTACCGGAAGCAGTCACAGAAACAATAACTCGACAGCTACGAAATCAATCAATTTCGGAGTATCTCATCAAGTGGAAGAACTTATCTGCTGAAGATTCCACATGAGAGGATGAGAATTTTATACAGAAGCATCCAGAACTACTCAAGCATTGAGGACAACACTTTTTTGAAGGAGAGGGGCATGTTGGGTCCATATAATACTAGTGATTACCCCATTACTACTATAGTTATACCCCTTATTAATATTGTTGTGCCCCTATTGTCCCCCTATTGTTATTACTGTGCCCCATAGAATCCCTCTATTGTTATTTTTGTGGATTTATGTTATTATTGTTAGGTCGGCTGGGGTATATTGTGACTCCTTAGACTCCTATATATAGAAAGGAGGTTTTATCATTTGAATCATCCAAGAATTGTTCATTTATGTAATGTAAAGGAGGTTTCCCCCTCAGAGAGGCTGAATTCTAAGGCGTTGATCTATCTTTTCTTGAGCTGGTTTCATAACACAACCTGTCCACCAATACCATGTTGGAATCATGTTGTCTCACTATCCTCCAAACATGTGATAAAGTCCTTGGAAATGACCCCCCATTTCCCCTCTGGAATCAGAATTGGTTGTAGTAGTCCACCTGGATGCGTACACTTTGTCTTCACCTGCTAACAATCCAAGCACCTAGCCATAAAATTTTCTACGTCTCTCTTTAAATTCGGCCAATAGTAAAACTTCTTCACTACCATCAATGTCTTCTGATAACCTGGGTGACTTGAATATGGTTTTGCATGAAACTCCCTCAAGATCACCTTATTGAGCTGACTTCTATCTAATACATATATCATGTCCCTGAATCTAACCAATTCATCTACCGTGAGATGATAGTCCACATCCTGCGCACCTGCATCTGTACTTGTACATGTACCTGTACTCTGCTACAACATGTGCACAATCTCCATATACCTATCATCCTGTTGAACTACCTACAAGATCCTATCTTGTAAATCTATCCCATAGGAGCTCATATCTACTATGTGATTTACCCATATCTTCCCGTTAAGAGCATATCCACCCTATTCTCTTTACCTTTGATATACTTGATCTTAAAGTCGAACTCACTAATCTTGGCCAACCACCAAGCCTACATGCCATTTAGATTCAGTTGGTGAAATAGATATCGCAAACCAATGTGATCACTCATCAATACAAACCTCTTGCCCAAAAGATAGTGCCTCCACATCTTCAATGCATGTATGATTGATGCCAACTCAAGATCATGTGTTGGGTAGTTCTGCTCATGCTCATTCAGTTCTCTTGACTCATAACATACTACCTATCCATCCTGCATAAGGACTCCACCAATTCCTCTGTTTCAAGCATCTGTACATACTACAAATTTGTTGTCTAGATTTGCAATATTTAACACTAGTGCATGTGTTAACAACTACTTGAGTTGCTCAAAACTAGCTAAACACTCCTCTTTCCATTCAAACTTCTTACCTTTCCTCTACAATGATGTGATAGGACAAGCAATCTGTGATAAGTACCCAATGAACCTCCTGTAATAATCTACTAACCCTATAAAAGATCTCACCTCATCCACATTCCTAGGAGTTGCCCACTCCATGATAGATCTTACCTTTTTTGGGTCCATTGCTATGCGATCCTTGGAAACCACATGTCCCAAGTAGTGTAGCTCAGTCTGAAAGAAACTACACTTACTTAGCTTAGCATACAACTGATGCTCTCTCAACAATCTCAATACTACTACTAAGTGTTTGACATGCTCTTCTTAATTTTTTTAATATACCAATATATCACCAATGAACACAATAACAAACTTGTCCAAATACAAACCCAACACATTATTCATCAAGCACATAAATGTATATGGAAAATTTGTTAAACCAAATGGAGCTACAACAAACTCATAATGCCCACACCTGGTCTGGAAAGTTGTCTTGTAGATGTCCTCTTCTTTAATGCATACCTGATGATATACGGGTCTCAGATCAATCTTCAAGAACATTGTTTCTCCCTTCAATTGATCGAGCAAGTCATCAATCCTCAGTAACGGATACCTTTTCTTGATGGTCACTTTGTTTAGTTGCCTATAGTCAATGCATAGACTAAGAGTACCATATTTCTTCTTCACAAACAGTGTCGGTGCACCCCATGGTGATACACTTGGCCTAATTTATCCCTCGTCCAACATTTCCTTCAACTATAGCTTCAACTCTACCAACTCAGATGTACTCATCCTGTAAGGTGCCTTTGATGCCAGAGCTACCCTGACACCAACTCAATAGAAATGTCTACTTCCCTATGGGGTGGAAACTCTAAAATATCTACATGAAATATATCTTGAAACTGTTGTAGAACTGGGTACCTGCTCAAAACATCTACATCCTCAACTTCCATACCTTTGTCACTAGAAATGTGTACTACAAATAACACACACCCTTTCTTGCGACTACGCTTGTCATGCATAATTTTCACCATTATAACTAATTTTTCTTTCTTCTTACCCCACAAGACTCTTCATTCTCCATTGTCATCCAAGCACTCAATATCTTTGTCATAACAATCCACCTTGGTTCTATGAAGGTAGAACCAATCCATGCCAAACAAGATGTTGTATGATCCCAATGGTAATACATTCAAATGTGCTGAGGTAGGCATACCATTCAAATCAAATTTACAATCTCTTACCTAATTATGAACTTGCTTCTTTGTACCTGTAGCCAACTGGACTAACCAAGATTCTACATGCACTTCTTTATTCAAACCACACTTATCCACCAGGTCAGGATTAACATAACTATAATTTGATCTAGGGTCAATCAAAATAGAAACAACTTGATCACAAAGCTTACCTTCCATCTCAATGATAGAAGTTTGATGGTTTGCCTATCCGTCATCCAACATGCATAGATCCTAGGAATACTCTACCCAACATCTCCCACTTTCTGTGACTCCTGAGCACTGTAGATTTGCGGTCTACCACCCTAATGTTGTGGACAATCTCTCCTACAATGATCTTTGCCACAAGTCCAATGCTATATAAACTTCCAGCCTACATCCTTTTTATGTTCCTCAGATCGACGTCCCTGTCCTCTGTTAGATGCATTGAACTTCTTAGATGGTGTTGCATTCTCTTTGTTACCTGCACCCTAAGGTCTTGCTCACTTCTTGTCCCATTTTTCTTTCTTCTTATCATTACCCTTCCAATCTGGCTTAGTCTCAGATCTGCACTTCAAGTTCTCATAGCAATGCTTTAGCTTTCAGATGGCCTCCTCCAATGATCTAGGCTCATCGAACTCAATCTTGTCTTTGAATGCAATTGATAATCCACTAATGAATCTCTAAATCTTGGTCTTCTCCTCCTTCAGGTAAGGTATATACATTAGTAGCTCCAAGAATCTTCTAGTGTACTCCGCATCTATCATCGATCCCATCTTCAACTCATAGAACTATTTTACCTTGTCATCAAAGTATCTATTTGATATGTACTTCATCTTGAATAGTATCTCGAACTCCTTCCAAGTAAAGTCCTCCTCTTGAATACCTCTGACATTTTTCACTTCTCCCCACCAAATGTCCACTTTACCTTTGAGGTTGAATGTATCTATTTTGGTTTTCATGTTCTCTGAATAATCATGCAATTTGAGGAACTTCCTCATACCAAACAACCATGCCTTTGCATCCTGTGACTTCTTCACCTCTCCATCAAATGTAGGTGGCTTTGCTTTATTAATTTCATCTGAAAAGTATCCACTATAACTCCTATAAGGATGATAACAATGATGACCATAATTTGTATCAGAACCAGAATTAGAGTAATACCTGTGTCCATCACCTCTCCTATTTAGATTATCCAACAACCTGCCATCTCTCACTGTGTCATCTGATTTATTCGACCTGTGACCACCATGAGACCTACTATCATATGCCCCATTAGTGATGTCCTCTTGTTCATGTTTGATCCGAAGGGGTTCCTGTCACTGCAATTATGACAAACTCTGAAGTATCACTGCATTTACCTCTTCTTGTTTCTCCCGTGCCTGTATGATTATTTCATTGTCTGCCTTACAACTCCTTCTTTCTGCCTTTAAGCTTCTCAGTGTGTTTGCCAAACTAGAAGAGTTCCCAACACTACGCTGCTCATCTGATCCATGGGGAGAGTCTTAGGAACTATAGTCTACCATCTTACTAGTCATCTTTGATATTCTTCCTGCAAGGTATATCATGTCAGCTACACCAAATCACAATAAACCAATGTACCTTAAAATAATTCAGGGAGGATACCTTGTTTGTAGGATCAACAAACCAGTGTAATGCATGTATAACATAATCATGACAACCTCATCGAGGAGAGAAACCAGATTTCTGACAAATTATCCAAGGAGGTCACACTCTAGCCATGGGGGCATTGGTTGATTCAAGAGCAGACTGACTAGGATTTCTACCAATATTTCCATCGACCATATGAGAACCAACCACTTGATGGGGCCAACAAGCCCTGATTTGATGATATTTTCTAATATATATGTGTATATATTTATATTAGCTCTTTCATGTATATATTTTTGACAAGATTTCTATCAGTTTTGTTTAGATTCCTAATCTAGGAAATTTTTGATGAGTTACTATATGGGAGAGGCACAACCATCTATACAGGATATGTTATTTAGCATCTACAACATGTAATTTTCAACATCTTAATGAAAATTGTAATTTTTCCTTGGGGAAAAAAACATAATCATGACAACATACATAAATATAACACATAAGCATATAACCATATACCCATCATTCTAGCTAGATCCAGTCAACAATGCATGACCATATCAACTAAACATACCATGACTTCATGCATTACAACAACCACCACATCATTGTACAATTGAGCACATGTGAATACTAACATGCATAAACAATGCATAATCAACCATACAGTCATGGCGACACACTCTGCAACAACACCATAAAATTCCCATGGCCACCTGACTGTAACCGTAACCCATACCATACAAATGAAACAAGCACATCATCTTATAACACAAGAAACACATATGCAACCAAAAAGAATGCATGACCAACACACAACCCATCCAATCTGAGGGGTGAACCATGATCTGATACCACTCTATGAAACCCTCCTCCCACATCTACCTAAGTAACCGTCTAACCGGGGTAAACATGTGACGAGAAGTTACTATGATATGATTTGACTCCCTATGTGTCAGTTAAGGAAGTGGAACCGGTGGAAACACACCATACAGACCTTCCACATTAGAAATAGAACTACCAAGAGCCATCCCAACCACTTAGGTAAATAACCCCTGAGGCCAACTGAGTTTTTAGACCATTAAAACCCTTGGCGCTCCCTTGATATGGGAAAGCATGCATTTAGGAGGCTCCAGACGCTCCCACAACATGGGTATGCATACGTCTAGGGAATTTTCTGCCCAGTGTTGTGCCTGCATCTCTGGGATTTGAGTTACTTTTTCAAACCCAAAGCCTAGGTGACTACCCAAAACTTAATGACACTTTCAGAATTGCAAGATAACAACATAATAATGATACACATACAATTACTTGAACAAAGAATTAACTAGACCCCTACTACCCATGACAGGAATTTCTTCAAACATGTCACAAATATGTAATCTAAAGGTTTAAATAAAAGATCTGAGCATAGGGGTCTCATACTCATCTTAAGAATCACTAAGAAGCATTGATGCCTCAAAAAATTAGCTACAGTTTCATCCATTAGGCCATAGATACATTGCTCATTCATTTACAAGTAAAAACATGATGAGAGCCATACATAGCCACTGTCATAATACATGTTCATAACTAGCATAATAGCATCAAAAATATCAAGGAAACAATAGCCATATAATCCACATATAAACCAGTATAATACTCATGAAATAACAAGGATAAATAACCTCATATTAATTATGAAAAGGCCAACTAGTTGTGGGACTTCCACAAACCACCCGACTATAGACATGGTTGAGCTAAATCTGTCTTCATCCAATCACCCCCGTGCCATATTCCAAGCATGAATGTGGGATCTCATAAAACATATCAATAAAAACCATCTAGGGCTTCTAGAGGCCAACCCACCTCAACCCATCAAATAGTGATTCCACCTCACGGTCGGACATCACAACCATCACCAGGTTAGTCTCAACCCAAGCCTTCCAGGGCTCCAGATCATTGTTCCAACCAAGGCTTCTAGGACTGGTATCTCAACCCACAACAATTGTTGGTCTTCCAGAGCGTTTTTCCAACCAGGGGTTCCAGGACTAGTAACTCAACACACAAGGGGCTTCCATAGTGTTTTTCCAACCAACTTGGTCTTCCAGAGTGTTTTTCCAACCAGGGTTTCAAGGACCAGTAACTCAAGCCAACTTTTTGCAGGGATTCTAGAGCGTTTGTCCAACCAGGGCTTCCAGGAACTAGTAACTTGACACAATCTAAGGGAAATGTTGTAACATTCATCTTTTCATAACATTTATTTTTCATTCAAAAAATATTTTGAAAATACTTAAAAAAAAGATAAAGCGAAAGGAAGAAGCAATAATGATATATCAGAGGCCAAGGGTCATATGGGCGTACATGTATATATGTATATCACAAAACATTCTATCGGAAATCAAAATGCAAAGAAATAAAGAAATAAATCACATTAAAAAAAAAACAAGTGTTAAAACATTAACACCGGACCCGATAATATATATGCCACAATTTATAATGACGACAGGTCTGAAACAATGTAAAGTGCTTATATTATGTGTATACGACTCCATCGATTGCAATATGGGTGGGCTGGACTCGAAAAAATATATACAGTGTGTTTAAAAGTTCGGCGGGTCTGTTGTAATGAAAGCTCTTTACATGCATGCATATAGGTTCTGTCGATTGTGATTTGCGAAGACAGACCCGAAATGTTATGTATTATTGTTTTATATTGTGGCGAGTCCGTAAGACAACATATTATATATATATATATATATATATATATATATAATATTTATATATATATATAATATATATATATATATGAAACCGCCGATTGCGATTGTGATATGGGTTCCGAACCTGATAGTTATAAACTATATTTTATATGACTCAGCACATCCGTCTTATCGTGGGTTCCAAAGACTTTTATTGATATTCATATATATTGCGGTTTACGCTGTTTTATATCGATTTCTGTTATAAAAGATTATAATAAAAAGGCCAGACTTAAAGCATATATGTGTTATATTCTAAAACCTCGATGAGTCCGCAAGGCTTGCAAAAGGCAATTTTCAGGCAGAGCAAAAGCGATGGATGGTTTTTAATGGAATCAACTCGATTCCACTCAGCATTTAACATGTAGCAGTTAACTGGAGAAAGGGAACTGCCCATTTCGGGCAGGTATTCTTCAGGCTTATGTCCCACCCGAAAACCTTTGTACATTGTCCAATCTGAAAGGCATAGATCAACGACAGGAATGAATTGGTGAGAAGTATACCTTGGGAATTGTGCTAAACTCATATTGGAAGCAGAAAAACATGTTTTATTATATATTTTCTTTATAAAAGATATATGCATATTTCCAAATATTTTCATAGTTATTGTGGCCTGTGCATAAGTTAAGATTTACAAGGGTTTTCAGGCCGATTGTGATTTGTGATAGAGGTCAACGGGAGGTAAATTTGACAGGTTTATAAAGCAGGAGGATTAATCAAAAGTTCATGTTAATTTTGCTGTGTAATGGGGTCAAAGCCGAAGCTTAAGAGGAAAACAATTCACTATATTTCTTGACATTTTGGCCAATCAAAATGCCCTTGTAAGCTAAGATTACATAAACTAAAGTATTTCATTACGGCTAAGAAGAATTAAGCATCATTAGAGCGTTAATAGAGGAATTTGACAACAAATCAAGAGAGCAAAACAACAGTTATCATTTCTTTTTGAATCGACTTTTATTCTTGATATTTCATGTTCTTTGAGGTGTTTTTGCTCTCTGTAAACTCTGTAGTAGTTTATTTCATATAGTTAGAAAGCAGTTAGATAGGTTTCAGAAATTGATAACTATTCAACAATGTATAAAAAGTGGAAAATTTACTAAGAAAGGGTTAGAATTTTGGAGAACCCGACCATTGTATTCATGATAACATCATTGATTGATGAAACAAGCAAGAGTTTCCAGGAGTTGTTATATATGATTTTGTAAGTTTCTCTGTCATGTGTCATTTAATGTTTTCTTCTTTTCAAGTGTAGTAATGAAGAAGCAAGTTAAAATCTCTTAAAGAGCGCTCCTATACTTGAAGTCCTCATGTTCTTCCAAATTGTAGAAAATAGTTTCTGTGAAAGACCAGCATATTATCTATGATTTATTTCTCATTATCGTAATTCCTCTAAGTTACAGATAATAGTTGCTGTGAAAGATCAGCATATTGTCTTTAAATTCACCTTCAAACTTTCCTCATTCATCATTTATATTTAGCAAGAAATGGCATTCTGAGATGTTCTAGTCATACATGTATTAAGAGTCTAAGGACCAGTTTTCCAAATCCTTCATTTGAGAACACAATAAACAATAAGTGACAGTAAGAAATATTTATTAATGTCTTAAGCAGAATTTCCCTACAACCAAGAAATTACTTTCTTAAGGAACAACAGGAAACATGAGAACAAACTAGAAAAACAATGAAATGGACCCACAGCACCATGGTTATCTAGAAAATGGCAAGCATAGGCAAATCCATTGTCAATCCAGGAAATCCTCCATGTCACTGATAGATCATGACCAATAAACCACATGCATATGCCATGCATGCCAAAACTAGTGAGGAAAACACGTGCAACTCGGTAACTACAAGAAAAACCCACTGTAGCTGCTGATCCCGATGTCCTCTTGTAGTTTCGTTCTCTTCCTTTTCCCTTTTGCTCCAAAAATCCAAGTATGCCACACTTCTCCAAGAGTGCTCAAAGAAAACTCTAAGTGTCTAAAATTATGAGAGAGAGAGAATATAGAGAGAGCTCCAAAACTAAACTGACCAAAGTCTGTGAACTGATCCTCATAAGTGTTTTTATTAATGAGGTCTCTACTTTCTTCATTTTCCATTATTTTCCTTCATTTTCTTCCTCACATGCAACCCGTGACCTTTCACCTCCATTTTCTCCTAATTTCCATTATTTTCATAAACAAATGTGCCAAAATTCCATTTTCCTTTCCAAAACCTTTTCCATTGCCTTTGCTAATTTGCTTAGCCATTAAACAATCACCATTGATCCCCATCACTATTTTTTTGCCCAAGATTCAACTTGGAATATGTAGCCCATCAACCGTGGTTATTATTTTGCCTTTATTAACTTTTACATGGAATTTTGACTAGGGATGTTACATGCACACTCTCTGAGCTCAAGCTCAAGCCCTAATCTATTGAAGTGTGTAACTGCGCAATTAACAGGCCTTCTCTACCTCCCAAAACCGTGCGTTGATAGAAATAGTGCAAAACCCTACAACCTGACTCACTGAGCCTAAAAAATGCACAATATGGCTGCATAGTCTAGCCTAAATTGCACACTACGTAGTCTCAAAGCTCAAGCCTCAACCCTGAGCTTTTGAATTGCGCAATTGCATAATCACCTAGGCCCCTCTGTCTTCCATAACCGCACAATGGAAAAAATCAATGTTCAAGCCCTAAGCCTAGCTCCCTGAGCTCCCCAACTGTGCAATATTTTTGTTCAGTCCAAGCCTGAACTGTGCATTGTGTAGTCTTAAGGCTCAAGCCTAACCTTTGACTGCCTGAGTTGTGCAATTGCAAAGTCACTGAGCATCTCCCTCAGTCTACTACTCGGTTCCATCTCAGTTAGTGGATCATCATGCAACATCTTAGACTAGGGGTTTATTAGACTGATGTCATCTTATCATGAGTGGATTGTAGATGCAAGAGCTCTATCATGTTATGGCAAGATGTTGAAGAAGGAGATGGAGAAGGAGGACATTCTAGAAGACACATATGGAGTTGAAGTGATAAGATGATCATCATGTGAGAAGATGAAGGAACACTAGATTACAATAAAAGATGAAAGGTCAGGACCGCATGAAGACTCCATTTTATTTACAACCCTTTGGAGGGTAGATATGAAGAAAAAAAAACACATCTCTCATGAAGATGAAGCATTGCACATCTCTTGTTGAATATAAAGGAGCAATGAGAATGGCTCGACATTGGCATGTCATCAATAAGTCCTTGTCAGCAGTGTCATGCCATGTCATGTCACGAGTCATCACATGCCACACCAATCTTATGGATTATGTGATTTATTATTCGAAAAATGTATTGTAAAGTGGAAGTCCACAGGACATGTACAGAAGATAAAGAGTCATGTAAAGTTGAAAAGTCATAGGAAGTCAAACAGTCATGAGGGTAGTCAAAGAGTCACAAGGGAGGTTAAGCATCACCCAATTAGTTATATATACACCTTCATTGTATGAGAAAATGATTTTTTACCTTGGCTCCTCTAACAGGGCATTAGAGAGACAAGCTAGTTCATTTGGGGAGCAAGGAGTGGCTCCAACGCTCCATTATTGGGGCTAGTGGTGTTTGTTGTATACATGTGTCTTGTGACTTTTACTTAATACTTGAAGCTTGATGGCTGACATGTTTTCATGTATGGATGGTGAATATTTGTAGGAATGTTCTAAGAAAATATATGATTCATGTTTTCTTTCACCTGTACTAAAGTAGTTGAACTATTTTGATTATTTTAGTGCTTATTTAATTGAGAATGTATTGTAATGGTTGTAATGACCATCGCATCTTTGTGGACTATTTCATTGGATGTTAGGCAAATATCTTTTATGTGTGTGTCTCTCTACTAGGGTGCCACTATTACCTCTCTCCTAGAGGATCACTTTCCATTCCCTCTATAGTATAAGAATATTGATACACATACGACTGAACAATCACCAGGCATACTCACTTTCTAATTCAATATTACCTATGCATAACTCTCTTGTGTTGAACTTTGTAGCCAAGGAAAACCTATAAGAATATATGGCAGTCGAGTTGATATCTTGGATGGGGCTATTATTCCAAACGATGTGAGGTCTAATTAGGACTTCACATTAGGGAGACCCCCTTGGTTGATTGATTTCCAACACTGTTAATAATACCATAAGCACTCCACCAAATGTTGGTAAATCATGAAACAATCAAGTCTCTTAGTGATTCATGTGGACCCAACCCGACCATTTCTCTAGGTTAGAATAAAGGGAGCCAACAAGATATCCACCAAGTGGTTCCTACCAAAAAAATTGATAAAGTATCCTGCCAATGGGTCCAATCTACAATTTCCCCCCCATACCTCATTATCTTCAATGGTGAGGTTCAAATCCCCTGCCAAAATAAGGGATCCCATCTTTAGTAGGACACAATATTCCAATTTATCCCAGAAGTATCTTCTGCAATAATATGATGCATATGTATTAAGAATATTAAATATGTAATTCGAGCACCTGATGAAACCATATAGAAGGATACCAAAAAAGGATTTATAGGCAAGAAAAATCACGACTTTGAGATCCCAACAAGTTGCAAGACCACCAAATAAACTCAAAGCATCCACAACACATACCCACCACCCAGGAAAAATGCAGAGGAGAATGGGCCAAACTTTGTCCCCAATCATCATTGTCTCTTGAAAAAGGATAATAGAGGGGTGATTAACCCTAATCAAGTGTCGGGGTATGAGGATTTTTCAGGCACTCCCTAAGCCCTTAATGTTTAATGACATGATTATCATGGTAAACCCTTATAATCAGGCAAATAATCTCTAAAGGACCAAATAGGAGAGAAAGAATAAACATAAGAAATTGTACCAGAAGATGATGGACCAAGATCTGGTGTAGAAAGATTTTGAATATCAATATCAACCCCATTAGAATGATTTGATGGTTTCGAAACCTGACCCTTCCTAATGGTCACATTACAGTGAGAATTGGGACTGATAGAGATCTTAGGAGAGGAGGAGGAATGAATCAGCAGGGCCTCTAGATGGATATCAGGGTGAAGGCAGAGTAGCTCGATATCACTCCCCATTGAATTAGTTGGAGAAAGGTCTCCAGAAAAATTCCCAAATTGAATGTTAGAAAGGTCAGGGCTAACAATGAATGGGGCATTAATGGTGGAGGTCATCCCATTCACATCATAAGAAAGAGTGGGTATAGATTCCAAATTGTTTGAACAGGGAGAAATGTACGATACAGGTAATAGTGAAGAATGTCCTATACAATCAGAATGTGGTAGCTGAATATGTGGAGAAACAATATGTAATGGATGGGATGGAGTATTACTAACAACACCCAATACCAAATCATTATGAATATGATGCTCAGTACATGTCTTAGGTGGTGCGATTTCAAGCTTACCCCAGAGGGAATGCGAACCAAACTCCTGACTCGTCGAAGAATGTATAGATGTCAATGGACGACCCCCATCTCAACAGTCTTTGATATTCCATGTCATCGATTTCCAAATATACGTGAGCACTCAGCAATAATATGTTTAGCATTATGAAAACTAAGGCAATGAAATGGAATTTCCCAATAGTCAATTCACTACCTAGTAGAGAAGCCACCCCAATTGAGCTCCACCTCTGCACTAAGGCCAGCGATGAAGTCCACCTACACCAAAATCCATGTGAAATGTTTATCTCTTTGTAATAGGCTAACTTCCTCAAAGAAAAAAATTATCAATGGAATTTCCAATCATCATCAGTGATTCAAATGACCAAAATACGAGGGGTAAACTAGGGATTTTTTCCCAAACCAAATTATTTCATGGCAATTCTAGATATGGATCAAAGCCAACATGTCAGTGATGTAAAGAGAGGAACCCACGACCATGAACCCAATATAGTAATAAACTGGAAGGAGAACCACAGATTGTATAAAATGCTAAAAAGAGGAGAGTACTTAAGAATAAGGTATCAATGTTCTTTAACGCAAGATGCCATTTGAGAACCATCCATATGAAAATTAGACCACTTAACCACCACATCACATTGTTTTAATCCTACCACCCAGTCCCAAAATACATTAGAACAAAAACGAGTTTTTGATAATCTGGATCAACCTTAACTACCTTCTTTTTCTGCAAACGATGGAAAAACATTATTTGTGGATTACCACATTCAAGTTCAATAGCCGGTAGGGATACCAAAACATTGGATCCACGCAGATAGTTTCATGTACAAGAGATTTCCCAGAGGGCTAGACCCCTGAGTTGGAGCAGCCATGACTCTCCACCTCAATAGCCACATGTATTGTTAAACATACATGGAATGTGAACAAAAAATGTGAAAGATAATCGTGTGTTATTTTTATTATTCACATGATGTACATTTATAATACATTTTGCATGACATTTGGATTCCATATTCCAAGGTCTCTTGGACTTCCTTTAACTCCTCACATTCCACACCAACCCTTTGAGGATTAGGTGTCCAACATTCCCCCCCTTAATCCAAAGGGGTATGTATGAGTCCAAGAAGAGAGATGGAATATAAAATGTGAAAAAATCCATGGCAGCACTAGGCTGAATGTGCTCTCTAAAATGTTGGTATAAGGTGATGGTTTAAATATGACCACCAACATTGGAACACTTGGTGCAGTTCTCGAAACTATTTCGAATCAGGCAAGAATATGAAATATTTTGCTAGATAAAGTGTCCCTAATGCTTTGGAGAGGGAGACCTTCAACCTAGAAAAATGAGGTTTGCAACTTGCGTAAAAAAGGGAGAACCTCAACCTAAAAATGGAGGTATCAACCTACAGTGGTTTAAGGATGACCACCAACTTTGGAATGCAATTCTTGGAACTCTTAAAAAACTGGCAAGAAGTTGAAGTATTTTGCTAGAGGAAGTGTCCCCAATTCTTTGAAAAGGGAGAAGCTCAATCTGAAAAGGGAGGTCTCAACTCCGAATAGATGGTTTAAGGCTAACCACTAACTGAAGGCATGCTCAGGGGCATCTTTGTATATGGCTACAACTCTGAATCTTGTATGGCAGGTTGTGGCTCAGGCTAGCTTGATGTGGCTTTAAAACTTGTATATGGCCATCACTTCCCCCCTGTCAGATACAAGGTTAGATTATGGAGAAAATTCAACTACAAGACTGTTCAATACTCTAGAACAAGTTCTTACATATGACTGAAATATCTTCTTGGTTGTTGAAGCCCATTACCAAGAGGCGATCCATCCAAGATGAATCTTTTTTCTTGCAGGAGGCTTCTTTTTGAAGCATCTATTTGAAGATTGAGTGGTTTTACGACATTTCTCACATGGATGAAGATCAAAACATTGATCTTTCATATGGCCAACTCAGTCAGAATGTTGGCATTTAACAATCTGTGTTGGCTGTTGCAGAACAAGACTAGAATTTGGAACAGCTGAAGATGAATTGTCATAAAAAAATCCAACACTATGGAACTTGATGGGCTTTGAGTAATCTGGAATATGAAAGAACACATCCTTATCATATCCAATACCATTTCTATGCTTGTTATGGAGAATCTCTTCCCAAGGTCTGATGATGGGCCTGGGAAGTGTATGATGAATTTTTCTTCCGGATGCAACTCTGCTCTTGAGATGGGTACTGCATCTGAATCAATCTTAATATCATGATTAACTTTTGGCACGTAATGGGAGTTTGTCTTAATTTTCTAAATAGAAACAGATTCAAAATGATGGTTATGTTGTTGTAGTTCATCTTGTTGAAGTTGTGATTTTAGTTGCATGAAATCTATTTTTTCTTGTGTATTTTGCAAATAGGTTTGAATGTCAAAATAGTTTCTTTACTTACCTTTACCATCCCATCAACAATGGAATGAATTATGATATTCAATAACTTTAATGGATCTTCAGGTCTGGCCATTGTCTCAATAGATAAACCCTGATATGCAAATGATTTTTGCCACAATGTTCTGCACTGTGAGTGATTTTTTTTAATAAGAACGGTTGATTTTTATTTAATAAAGAAAGGTTGGGCCTGAGCCAAATAACCATTATTACATTTAGCTTCAACTATTTGATTTCTGGCATTTCAGAATCCTCAAAATTTGGCTTTATCCATTGGGCATTCGCTGAGGGCCAGCTTGTACAATTGATTTTTATAAGGAATAGGAACCTAAAAACAAGGAGACATCTAAGGATTCTATTCCGATTTTCTCTAATAGGATAAGGTGGACCTGACATTTCCCAAAATCGATTCCTACTACTCTTCAGATTGAATCCTCTGTTTATGAAAACATTGTTGAGCCTATTCATTTTCTCACTTCTTGAGTGTTGAATGCTTAAGTGTTGGTCACGTTAGCTGTGTCTATCCCATTGCCAGGTTCTTTTTGAGGTGTTGGAGTTGTACTATGTCAAGACCATGCATCATCTGCATTCAACATTGTTAAGCAACATTTATCAACATGTAAGAAGGTCGTGGATCAATAGAGTTCTTGAACATTCAGATGTGGTTTGGTTATATGCTGCCTATGCTGAGTAATGGACATTCATGGAGACAGAGTCATTGCATAAGGAGAGCGAAACATTGGTTGCCCTGACCTTGCATTACTGGTCTTCTCTGTTAAGGAATTGGATGCCTTTTTGTTGCTTCTTCATTATTTGACATCCTTTATTTTCCATAATGTCAGCTTCCTTGTTCAGAGTTCGAAGGATATGGTAGAATGAACAGGTAGTGAAGTTCTACAGCAGTTTTCTTAGTCTTTCAAGGGTCTTGTTAAGCGCTGAGCTATTTAGTTGACCTCCTATGTTTAGGATTTTTATCAGGATTTCTGAATCCCCAAAGACTTGAAGGTTATCCTCTTTGTTCCCCTAAGCAAGCTATCATGCTTTGAGAAGTCCTAGAATATTTGCCTAGTTATTAGTGGTCTGTCTTAGGCCCCAACTGAAGCTATCCTTTTTGTGCCCATATGAGGAGTAAATCACTACCCCTTCCCCTGATATCCCTGGGTTTCCTTTGGAGGCTCCGTTGAAGAATAACGAAACTTTTCCCTGTTTTTTCCACCACTTTTGAAAGTCCAACTTAGAGATTCGAAGCTGCCACTCTGGATTGAGGCAAGGCCGAGAGGGGTTGTTTTTTTTTCTAGCCTGCCTCAGGGACTCACTTAGCCAGCTCTCTTCCAGGAGGAAAGCATTGTCTAGTTTATGAGGTCTATTTTCGTAAGTTTCCAACAACAGAGCTTTGGCTTTGGCAGTCACTACATTGGTAGATTGTAATTGTTGTTGAATATGGTTTCATTTTTAGCTAACCAAACTTCCTAGCAAATGTATTTTGGAATTGCATTCCATATTTTGGCTCATGTTGATTTTCTCTTCAAAATGTGAGGGTAGCGCTCTTTCTAGGAGACAAAGAGACTTACTACTAAAAAGTGTGCTAGAATTTGGGCGTTGAGCCTGAGCATTGCTTGCGACCATACTTCTTGAGTGAAGGGGTAGTCGATGAACATATGTTCAATCATTTCCTGAGCCATGCAACAGAGAGGGCATCTATGAGGACTGATAATTCCACGTTTCACTAAATTATCTCTAGTGAGGACCCTACTGTGCATGAGAATACAACAGAAGAAATTTATTTTTGGGAGACCAAAGGGGTCCCAAACATGATGCCAAAGCAATGTAGAGTGGATTTGAGGTTGATGATCTTGAAGAGCTGGAAAGCCCTGCAATGTTGAGTAAGCTCTGGTCTTCCCCTAGCCCCACTTGTCCCTCGAATGGAGATGTAGAGGAGCCAGACCTGAGAGCTTTGCTAGAAAGATGTGAAGTTGAGGAATCAACCAGTCAGGGGGGCGATGGAGAGCCCAGTTGCTCCAATTCCCTCCGGGATCCCAAGAGCATATATCAGCTAGCTTGTGAATTCCTTTCTGAATGAGCCAGTCACGCAAATCTGCAATTTCAGGGGCAAATTTTAGGGGTTGGAGGCCCATGATCTTGTCTTCCCACTTCCCAATTCTTTTTTCATTTCTAGGGATTTTGTAGAGATGATCTTTAAAGAACTCCCAGTCTCGGCTATAAAGCTTCCATAGTGTGGTTCCTTTGTAGGAAGCTCCTTCATCCATATTATTTATTAAGAGCCTATGCAAATACTTTTTAATTAGAGCTTGACTTACATGATGTCTTTGGTTTGAGAATTTTTTCTAGAGGATCTTACCTCCCAAAGCCAGATTGGCCAACCCAAGGTCTCTTACTTGAAGTCCACCTTCAGATATTAGCCTTTTTACTATGTCCTAGCTTACAATGTGAAATTTTTTGGTTCCCCTTTCCTCCTTGCCATAAGAAATTTCGAATCAGCTTAGATGGCTGTTCGGTGATCATTTTTGGCACTAAAAGAAATGAATCCTGATAGATTGGAAGGGAGGAGAGAACGTATTTAACAAGAATGAGCTTCCCGACTGTGGTAAGTCATTTCTCGGCCCATACATTCATTTTTGCCTTGATTTTGCTGATAATTTCCATCCAATGAGGGGTCTTGTTGGATCCCAATGTTAAAGGTAGGCCTAGGTACTTGAATTTGTCCCAAGAGACGTAGCTTGTGGAGCCCAAGGCTTGGGAAATCCTAAGAATAGTTTGTTGGTCTAACGCCCAGCCATACACAATGCTTTTCCTCTTGTTGACCATAGCTGCAGAAACTCTGCAGAAGCTTTGGATTACTTCATTCAAGGCCCTTGCAATTTTAATGGAGGCTCCTCCCATAAGGATAGAGTCATCGACGAACAAGGCATGATTAATTGGTGTTATTCCATCTATCGCCCGATGCCTAGAAGTGTCCCTTTGTGCTTCTCTACTGTAATATTTCAACTTAGGGAGTTTGCCATTAGAATGTATAGGAAGTGGGATAGTGGGCAGCCTTTCCTAATGCCCCTTGAAGCTTTGAAGTAGTTTTTCAGCCTGCCATTTACTAAAGGGGCTATCCAAGGTTCTTCTATAAATGCTTTAATAAATTTTATAAAACTAGAATTGAAACCAAATGCAGTAAGAACTTGGAGGAGGAAAGAGTTCCTTACTCGGTTAAAGGCATTCGCCATGTCTAGCTTAATGAGCATACCTTTCTCTTGGTATTGGTGGATGGAATGGATGATTTCTTGCACTAAAATCACATTCTCTAGGATATGCCTGCCTTTGACAAACCCACCTTGGTTGGGAAATATGAGTTTTTCCAGCAACGACTTTATTCTATTTGCAAGTAACTTGGTGAGAATTTTGTAGGACGCATTACATAGAGATATTGGCCTAAAGCGATTGAACGCCACTGGGTTCGCTTCTTTTGGGATTAGCGCTAGGAAAGTGGAGTTTGTGCTTCCTCTCACTTTGGATTTTTGGAGGAAGCCTTTGATCATTAGATACAATTCTCCCTTGATGATGTCGCAACAGATTCTATAAAAGTGAATGGAGAATCCATCAGGTCCTGGAGCTTTGTCTAGTTCCATCTTCCGTATGACATTACTGATTTCATCTTCAGTAAAAGGCTTCAGGAGTCTTGAGTTATCCTCCTCGTTAACCAGTCTTGGGACGTGATTGAGGAACTCTTGTGATTCCTCATCGTCATCCACACCTACTCATTTGTACAACTGTTGGAAATGAGAGGTTGCAACCTCTTTGATTAGAATTGTGCCTTGGATAACAGCCTAATTGGGTGAGGTGATTTCAACAATGTGGTTTCTAGAAAGTCGGGTTCAAATTTTCATGTGAAAGAAGGCTGAATTTTTGTATCCAGACACAAGCTAGATATTACGTGATTTGAGCCTCAAGGATTCTTCCTCCTCTCTGAATGATCGGAGAGTGCTAAGTTGAAGTTCTTGCTTGATTTGAATTTCTGAGCAGGTAATGTCTTGTAGCTCCATGCCCCTTTGCAAATCGAGTAGTTGCTTTATATTATGTTTTCTATGACTAGTGGGGGAATATATGGGTTTTTTTATCCATTCTTTCAAGGTTGTTTTGGTGGCCTTTAGCTTTTGTTCCCACACAAAGCTGGGTGATCCAAGAACATGGGTGGACCAGACCTTCTTGATTGTATCCATGAACCCTTCCCTGTCTGTCCAAAGAGGGCTGAAACGGAAGGGGATTGGCCCCAAATTTTCCTTTTCTTCTAGTAGAAGAAGAATGGGTTTATGATATAAAGTCAACTTTGGCAGAATTTTTGTGGAATTGACCTTATTTTTGGAGAGGAAGGTGCCCTGAAGTAAGAATCTGTCCAACCAGGTTGAAATGTGCTTTGCCCCAACTCTATTGTTTGTCTATGTGTAAAGCCCTGTTTTTGGCTTAAAGTCTAGTAAGTCCCATTGTTGAATCAGGTCTTCCACGAAGGGAAGGAAGTGGTCCCTGCTGCTGATTCCTCCTCTTTTTTCCTTTGGGTCAAGGATTAAATTGAAATCTCGTGCTAGAATTATATTCTTGAGGGAGTAAGCTTCAAGGAAATCAGACAGGGTTTGCCAGCAGTCTTTCTTTTCTGCATAGAGGACAGGTACGTAAAGATTAAAGAGAGAAAAGGTAATCTTACTAGCAAGGTGCCAAAGTCCAGTGTAAATCCAAAATTGCATTTGAAAGGAGCTCTCAAGATGAAACTTGTCTTCCTCCCAGAGAGTGGCAATCCCACTGCATGTACCCCTTGCACTTACTACTTTTCCGGCTTTGGTTTTCCATTTTACTTTGTTGAGGTATAGAAGCGCTTCCCTTTCTATTTTAGTCTCTTAGAGCATGAGGATCTCAGGAAATTTTGATTTCAATAGGTTCTTGACTACTTCAGCTTTTGAGGGATTCCCCAGTCCTCTGCAATTCCAATGGATTAATTGCATTATTTACTAGTAGGGGGGGGGGGGAGTACCTCCCTTGGGAGGTCTGGTTCTAGTATTTTTGTCGATGGACATGTCAATCGTGGGCAGGCTACCTTGCATTTTTTGTCTCTCCGCCTCTCTATGAGATTTCCTCCCCACTCTTTTTAAAGGCCTCTCGGTTGTCTCATCTTATGAGGATACAAAAATCTCTAGAGTCTTCTTCCTTTTCATATCTACATATGTTGGGGAACAAGATACACCTCTTGGGGTTCGGGTTTGGAGAGGACCTTTTTCCTCCTTCCTTTTTTCTTCTTCCATGGTGGTGGCCTGTTGTTCATCCTCTTTATCTGCTGGGTCTAGGAGTTTTTCTAGTGTACTGAGTATTTCAAAGGGATTGGTGGGTATGTCTGCTCTTGGAGGGACTAAACTCCCCTCCGCTTGCATAATGGGAGGAGCACCACTCCCCATGAACACTCCTTTCCCTTTATTTCTATTGTTCTACTTAGCTATTGTTGATTTCGGGACCTGAGTCCATTGATCTCCTTTCCTATTCTCGGCCCTCTCCTCTTATTTCTTTTTACAATGCCTGGCAAAGTTCCCATAGCCATGGCAATGTCATCATTTAAATAAGAGTTGCTCATAATCTAGCACGTGAATGTGAGAACAGTCAACCACCGTAAGTTTTATAGCTTCAGGGAGGCCTTCCTCCAGGTCAACTTCTACAGATATTCTTGCATAGGAGTACTGGTCCCTCCTCTCTACTCGATTGATTTATTTGCCAAGT
This sequence comes from Pinus taeda, assembly GCA_000404065.3. Taxonomy (NCBI): domain Eukaryota; kingdom Viridiplantae; phylum Streptophyta; class Pinopsida; order Pinales; family Pinaceae; genus Pinus; species Pinus taeda. Next base: position 5,016 of record APFE031682523.1, on the reverse strand, counting down.
TTATTTCCTATGATTTCTAAGGATTTGGGGTTCCAGTAGTGCAGAGGTAAATGAGGCAAGCGCACCCAGACGGGGATAGCCGAGGGCACATCCTGAGTCAGGTTAAATTCTGGAGTCCATTGGTTCAGGTACAAACCCTGAGGCCCCATGAAATACAGGCCATTTTTGAATATGAGGTTCCTATCTTCTATCGATTCAAATACGAATACAAAGAAGTCCTTACCGATGAAGTGGCTTTTGATTCCTTCCTTGACAAGAGATCGCTAGTTCCTTTGCACCGAGGCATCTACAACTTTAGCCGAGGGCCATAGCCCAGTGAACTGCCTAATAAGCCCTCGTTTTGGTAGGTTCAAAGCCGCTTTGCAAGGTTCTTCAATCGCCAAAGCAACTGTGGGAATGGTTTCCATTCTTTTGACACACTTCTACTGGTTTTTATTTGCTGGCCATTTATTCCATGTGCTACCAGTTCCCGAAACATAGCTAGCTTAGTTGGGAGGGGAGGATCTAGCTTGCGGCCCCCTCCTGGGGCCATGGAGATGGTGTTGCGCGCAGTCTCTCACCGTGTCGGCTCCTCTTGTGTGTGCAATGCTCTCCCATCATTTTTTTGGCACTGTAAGTGATTTTAATAAGTGTATTCATTGTACATTGCTTTTAAGGCTTCCACAAGCACTAAAAATCTTCAAATAAACTTGTATTTTTCAATAGAAACTTCATAAATTAAATGCAATATCCATTAGGTGACAACTCCTATAGAATGGACATTTCTCATTCAAAAACTTAACTATTCAATGAGCAGATTGGAAGATAAAACCTGATAATTAAATGACAACCAACACAAATTAGTACATATGCAATTATTAGTCCCCAGAATGGCACCTCAGCATCTATTTATGATGTACGCTACCCAGGAAATGGAAGCACAGGTTCCATCTTCACCACAGTCCTTGTATCATCATCAAACCACACTCATTTCGTGTCTCAGATAGCATGTAGTCCCTTCAATGAAGCTACGACAATAACAAAAGGTGGAATGATGAATTTAGACCCCTCAAAAGAAGTCTAGAATTCGTGGTTATGCCCATAAATGGAGTGCAACCTCTTGAGAGTTGGTTTCACACCCCAAACACATGACACAACCTTCTTGTAGCAATAATTTACCTCCTACAGTCCATATGTTCCACTCTTCAAACAATACGTAGCCCAAGAAGAGGGAGACTCGACCAACAATGAGTTATGATCAAAATATTGACCTGGTATTCGATCTATCTTTAAAATGGGTAAAGTTAACCACTGGTTCCTTCAATCAGCCACTATAGTGATAACATTCCTCTAAAAATACAAACTCAACCTCTAACTTGAATATACAATTCGATGAGAAAATCTATAGGGGGCTGGATGGCCATTCGAAAACAATGGATTCTTGTATCATTTCTCATTATATCTCTTTTGATGGCCATTTACCTCATTTTTAGAGCCAAATTTGATGCTTGTGAAGAAAACCATCGAGAGAAGTTAAGGATTCCTCTTCCCAAGTCTACTGTTCAAATCTCCAATGCCTTAGATTTCATGAAGTCTAAGCTTGTTCTCTTAGTTTCCCATGAGTTGTCTCTTTCTGATGGTCCACTACTCTTAATTGAGCTAGAATTTCTATTGAGAAATGCAAACACAAAAGTTGTATGGATTACTACTCAGAAGCCAACTGAACCTGATGAGGTCATATACAATTTGGAACACATAATGTTAAATAGAGGAGTGTAGGTTTTACTAGCCAGGGGTCAGGAAGCCGTAAACATAGCTCTTAGGGAAGATATAGTTATTCTAAATAAGGTTGCTATTGGGAAGTGGATTGATGCAATCTCAAAGACAATGCTCAAGATGTTTTACCTAAGATTCTTTGTTGGATTCATGAGATGCGTGGTCACTACTTTAATTTTGGATTATGTCAATCACTTGCCAAATGTTGTTGGTGTGATGATTGATTCATATACAACAACCAACTAATGGCACAACAAGACTCAGGAATGACTTCAGATAAATATGCCATAGATGTATGTGGTGCATCAACAAAGAACTAGTGGAAGCAGTCAAAGATAATATAGAAAAGAGAGTCCTTCGGGAGCATATTTGTTAATCTCTTGGTGTACAAAATGAAGATCTTTTATTTGCTATTATTAATAGTGTTTCAAGAGGCAAGGGCGAAGATCTATTTCTACGTGCATTCCATGAAATTCTGATTTAGAAACAACTAATGTTCTGGTCCATAATTCTCAGGCATGAGGAGAATGCTTTGGGAGAATAATAATTGAGGTAATGGCATTTCAGCTACCAATATTGGGCACAACAGCTAGAGGTACGATGAAAATTGTTGTCAATGGTTCAACAAGTATTTTGCATGTTGTTGGCAAAGAGGGTGTAACACCACTCATAAAGAACATAGTGAATTTGTCTTCTCATGTTGAACGCAGGGTAAGAATGGGGAGAAGAGGCTATGAAAGAGTAAAAGAATGCTTCATGGAACACTATATGACAGAGATGAAAAACAAGGATACTACTAGATTTCCATAGAAGTGTGCTTATTCCATAAAGAAATCAACCAAGAGTGTCAACATACCATTCCCTATAAATGATACTCCAACATAGCACACAATTTGTGATTCAACACAACATACATTCTAATTCTCCTCTACAATCACTGAATTGAATGTTGGAGAGATGCATTTCTTTTACCTATCCGCCACAGTTATAATCAAAATTGTGAATCTACTAGCCACCTGACTTTGAGACTTTGGCACATGTCTAACAGGTGGGTTGTGCAATTTGACGAACATTGGCTGATATTGGGGTTGGACCTGCAAATTTCCCAAAATAACGAACATCAAAAAATAGTGCCGAGAAAAGAAACTGACACAAAATTTGTAGGGGATATGGAAAATATGAGAGACGTATACAAATATGTTAAATTGGAAAATGAGTACACTGCAGTAGTAAAAAGGATAGAATGGCAAGTTAGCTAATTCAAAGGTGTGAGGCTGACATGCATAGAAAAGACCACAAAAAATAGTGGTTCAAACAAGATTGAGCAGGTTAGGAATGTAGCAGCTCTGATACCATGTTAAACATACATGGAATGTGAACAACAAATGTGAAAGATAATCGTGTGTTATACTTTTATTATTCACATGATGTACATTTAAAATACATTTTTCATGATCATTGGATTCCATATTCCACGGTCTCTTGGACTTCCTTTGACTCCTCACATTTGACACCAACCCTTAGAGGATTAGGTGTCCAACATGTACCAATGCATCAAGTAATGGCACATCACCATCCCAAATGCCATAAGTATGAAGAGACATCCTACTGATGGTTGTAAAGGTCAGATGTACAACTGACACTGTCGATACCTTGTAATCTCTCCAATATGTGGACAAGGTAAATTAATGTCACTTATCAATCATAGACCCCACTTGAAGTAGGTCATCTCCAACACAATCCACTAGGACAACCCTTCAAATACAATATACTGATCAATCACCGTCAGCCAATGTCTTTCAGATAATCTCATCAAGCACACAATCAACAAAAATATTCAGTAAAGACACAAACCATTAATGGCTTTTCCCTCATATAATCAATGTCCAACTAGAATAAAATATCCCCACAAACCGATCAATGACTTGAAGGGACTCCTACATGGTCAAATTCAAAATTCAAAATTGTTACCAACTCCACCCACTAAAATGAATGCATTTACATAGCAACAGGGATCCTTGGAAATCCCCTAATCAACCAATCCCAACCCAAAGAAGGAGAAGGAAGATACACCAGATCAAAGGTTCAGAAGAAATACCATGTAAAAACAACAAACAAGTATGTATCAGATAGACCACAGAGAAGACCAACAACTAGAGTGGAAAGCAAAATTATATCAATATGCCTCAATACAAAATAACTAGTAGTGATCCCTGATATCATCCAGAATCAAGGAAAAAAATTGAAGTATCAATCTCAAATAATAATTATTAGACATATTGCACCCAACAACACTAGAAACTACACCAGTAAAGGCTAAATTTAATCCATCTACCTCCACATCTGTAGCCAAAATTACCGCCCTTGTGAGTTTTGTGAATAATGTCCATAATCCAATCCTTTATCCTCGGTGTATGCTTCTCGCAAAAGTTGCCGTAGAGATTTTGTAGAAGGCGTATTATCTGCCAAATGATATTTTGTAATATGTCTCCACCTTCCTTTAGGGGAAATAATCCATGTTGTCGATGATAGTAAGGAGTTCCAGCATAATGATATGCAGACAACAACAACCAACAAATAGAAGTAGCCTTCAAAATAAATGAAACAGTCAAAAAACACAAATTAAACACAGATTAAAGAATAATTGTTGGAGACCCCAAAAAGTACTCCAACAAGGTTACTGTCTATCCACGATCATCCAAATGTGCCTCCATTGCTCCACTCACTAAGCACACCTCTATTGTTGGGGAGGTGAGAGTAATAACACTTATTTTATGTCACTACACGTAGAGACATATAGCATCAACACGGAGGTATCAATATGTGTCGTACAAAAAATTTAACACACTTTTTTGGAATTTTATTATTCGGACTATAGGTGTCACGCGGAATGAGTCGATCTTGCGGACAAGATAGACCTTCCTAGAATCTAAAGAAGACCTAATGACAAGCAAACCAACCAGACACTATCTTTCTCTAAATGTGCTTTTATAAATAATGGCAAACAAGTGCGTTTAAGGCCTACCTTATGTCCAATGCAAGTTTGGGGATGCCTTCGCTTCTTTGATCCAAATGAGTTCCTTTGTCGCGAACCTGCAAACACAAACAAGGCAAACAATTAAATGGCACCTGAAAAACCAGTATTATAAAACATATTTAACATGAAAGTCAAGGAGTCCATGAAACAAATAACATGAGATACTTGTTGAGAAAAATGAGCCTGATTATATTAATTCAAAAGAAGAAGAACTTTACAACCTT
>APFE031682522.1:0-10604 GCA_000404065.3 Pinus taeda | reverse complement strand
CGGATGCGGGTATCTAACTATGGTAAAGGTACGTGGGCAGCTGTTTGGGTGGGTGCGTGGCTGCTCTCCATCGCCACTCGGCCTCTCACGACACCGCTCATAATTTCCCCTGCGCTCAAGTTTATTAGTGCCTTAATGCAGCCTGTACCTCTTATGTCGCTGGTTTGTTTTCAGCTCATGGCACTTTCAACTTGCCACATTCGCGTCCCTTCTCTATGTTTCAGACCCTCCTCTGCAGCGACAACAATTTTCTCTTGAACTTTCCCAGGATTACACTGGGCTCTGGTTCGTTGGGTGACTTTCTGGCTATGCCTGCAAGCTTCTCATTGTCTCTCCGAAAAATTCGCTAGACAACTGTCTGTTGCTCTCCCTTTCGTCCCTCTGAGTGATGAATACAAGCTTGTCCTCATCCCTCTCCGCCTCCACAATTCGTCTATCCACCCGGATCACTCTGTTCCTCCAGCCATGCCGAAACTTCGCCAGAGGATGAGCTACAGAACAGGCAGCTCCAGAGGGAAAGCGGGTCGCCAGGTCTCCTATTCTATGATGGACTCCAAGACTTTTTGCTCGGATTTCCGCATGGATCGATACCCGGCTACTCGGAGTGGACGGGGTAGGGGCAGAGGCCTGCAAAATATGGCAATGAGCTCCCCCAACTCTTCGACTAACACCACTCGGCTTCAATTCCCCTGCAGTCATGGCACTATCTCCTTTATGGCCACGGTTACCATTGAGCTCACTGAGCTTAATCCAGGTCAGGAAGCAGGTTCCCCTGGAGCAACCAGGAAAGATTGGCGGAAGACAGACATGGTTCCATCCAGATGAACTTCGAACCGAGCAAAGCTTTAGGCTCAGGAAAAAGCAAGGCCTCCCCAACCATGAAGGAACATGAGGGCTCCTCTGAGGACGACGATGATTACAAGTATGGATTCCACATCATCGAAGAGTCGCCCGATCCATCTCATGAAGTCTGAACAGATTGGTGGTTTTTGGTTTTTTGGGAATTCAACAAGCTTGAGAATGTTCACTTTCTCTTGCTCAAATCGCCAGTTTCTCCGACGAAAAGGATACTCTGCTAGCCTTCGGTTTCCAGTCTCGAATGCAGTCACAGCTACTTCTGATGTCAGTATACCGCTTTGGGCTTTAGGCAATGTCTCTCGGTTCCATCTATTTGGTCTAATTTTCCTGTTTTGGTTGATGTACACCCCCAGCCTAAATCTCAGTTCTTTGTTCAACAATGGGGGTTCTTTGTTTTTTTGCTCCAGTCATGGTTAGGTTCTTTGCTGTTCTTCAAGGCAATATTTAGCTGGGTTTTTTGCGAACCGATCTGCTATGCTTGTAATCATGCCGCATCTCTGGGCTAGCTTTTATGAGGCCATGGCCTCGGTGTAAAACTATTTTGTATTAATATAGAAGTAGACATATTCACAGAAGAAAATAATAAATAAAATAAATTAATTAAATTAAATAAAAAAATAAATAAAAATTAAAAATTAATAATAATATAAATAAATAAATAAATAAATTAACTTCTTTCATGTATTGAGAATGAACAATTCTGTTGCAGATGATCTCACTAATAAAGATGTAAACTTGGACGTAGGATCCCTAATGAGAAATGGTATTCCTTCCCTCGCAACTATTCCTTAACAATGCGTCTGTAATCATTTCAATAATAGTTTTAGGAGGGCATAAGAAACGTTTTTGTGGTCTCTCCCACTTAATCACAAGGAGATGTTATGGTGACAAGATCCACTATCAATCCATTGTATTATGTGCCTTCGTATGAATCATATTGTTGGTTGACCTCTATCACCACCACGTCCCTTCATTAAAATTTTCACTCCCAATATTAATGCAATGAGTGCCGAGTTATTTCTCAAAGCAAGTAAACTATGGCCTTTTTCTCTTAGAGGATAGGGGGTGGATTTAAACACATGTGAAAATGATTGTATGGCAATTGAGTTGGAATTCAGGGTTCATGCCTAGAGCCACCGCCTTGGAAAGTATCGTTCTTTGACTAGGCCAATATGTTTCATGCAGGTCTCTCCCTTGGTAGTACTGGGCTCAAGCTATAAAAGGTTCTTTCTGGGCATTTCATTCCTTTTGAGAATATGTTACTCCTTTACAGAAAAGTGAACTAGGTATATACAATGACTTTGGAAGTCTAGGAGACAATAATGGAGGATCAACTTCAAAACAAAAGAATGGACGAAAAGATTGATGCCCTAAGGCAACTTCTCGAGGACCCGAAGACATCATTTTTGCAACATACTTTTGCACTATAAATTTTGAATACTAGTAAAATTTCCAAGTTCGATTTGAATGTTCCTTTTCTGGAAGACGATGATCATGTTGTTTAGTTAGGAACTCTGTGTTAAATTTTGCTATATAGTGTAAATTTTGTTTGTATTTATAAGTATTTTGGAGAATCTACACCTCCAAAAGCTCTATGTCCTTTAAGATAGTAAGACGACTGATATATTTTGAGAATAAAAATCGTCATAAAATTACAAGTATAACTAACTTAAAAAAAAAATCATTATACTCACCTACAATACAAACTACAATCTAAATATAAATTTTGAATTAATAAAATATTTTCATCATAATTAAAAAAAACTTAAAATTAAAAATATATAATTTTTTAATAAACATTATTTTTATAAATAAATAATGAAAGAACAAAAACCTTTATTTACATTTATATATAATATAAATTAATTAATTATATTTAATTACAAGGTTACAATCTCTCAACCTCCTCCTAACTTATGAGTGGTAATGGAGATGAAAACAATTACATCTCCACTTTAGTATATGTACTATCATTGACAATACCATCATCCCATCTTGCGCAAAAAAATACATCATCAGAAATTTTAAAATGTTAAATAAACCAGGTAATTGAATAGAACATACGTAATAATTAAGAAATTTGTAATAATTGAATGAGACTATGAAATATGATATAATAAGATTTTTATAATAAGTATTACTTGAAGAAAGGAAAGGAATAAATCTCATATCTCATCTGACATATGCATATGTTTAAGTCTTTGTTTAAGAGTTAATTTATTAAATAGAGGTTTAATATGTTAAATTCTCATCGGATAAATTAATTGCTAGATAAAGTTTTGGCATTTGAGTATCTCTTTTTCCTTGTTTTATTAACCAACATTCCTTTTTTCCCAACTTCAATGTGGATTAAAAAATAAAAAATAATGGTGTTGACGTGTTAAGTTTATATTTTATGATTATTTTATTTAATTGTAATTTTTTTATGATTTTTTTATTTAATTGTAATTCCTGTGTTTGTATAATATTTTGGTAATTTTGTAGGGAAATGTATATTATTATTATTTTTCAATTTACTTGTGAGTAATTATCTAAATTATTAATAGAAATTTAATCATTATATACAATAAATTTAGTAAAATAATAGTAAGTTACATAACCATTAACATTCACTGTAATAGCATATTAAAATAAACTTTCTGATGTAACCTTGCATCATTTTCATGTTTCTTTTAACTAGATTATTTAATCACAAACTTGATATTATAAACATCAACTCATGCAAGGAATCCACATCATAAAAGTAAAACAACACACAACCACATCATTAGACACTAATATACCCTAGAAACCCTATAGGGTGAAAACAAGCAAATGTTTAATTTTATTATTAAATGCTCGTGAGGGTGTTCACTTCTCACTCAATGGCTTGTAAAGGAGTCCATTCCTTAACCATTGTTATAAAATCTTGCAAAGAAATATCATTTAAATACAACATATCTAGCTAAAAACTATTACAATCATCATGATATCACTTACCAAAAAATATTCAATCTTTATATCTTTATTGACTTGTTTTCCTATTAGTGGACCATCTTGTAGCTCACACCCCTAATATGCATGGACCATTAGTTATTTGCCTACCACAATGTTAACTATAATTTATACTTTGCATAAGCCACCATCCTTTCCTGCCAATGTTGTCATCAACATACTTTGATATCATGATTACATAAAGTACTTATCAATTAATAAACAATCTTTAATAGTGATTCTTCAACATCTATTCATGTGCATACATGAAATGTAAATAAAATTATCACAACATGCTTCTTCTAACAACACTATTCATGCATTAATTATAAGCAAAAGTGTTGGATATGTGTTATATTCTTTCCACGACTAGCCCCACAGGTGAAGTGGGGGATTACAAGTGGGGCACAACCCCCCCTTTATCACGTCAAGTGCAGTAGCCCCCCTTGTCGAGGGGTTTGCAGGGGAGTGGTAGCCTCTTTCTATGGGGTTCGTGGCAGTGCCCTCGCGAAAAAAAATGGACCTTATATTAAGTAGGCGGACCTACCTATGGTTTTGTGCACGGGTTTTGCACATGGTTTTGGGCATGATGGTTTTCTGCCCATGGTATCTTGTAGATCCGGTCAAGGGAACTACAATTATGTTATAATATAGGGTTAATGAATTAGGGTTCATGAATGCTTCGGCGTGTATATATATGTGTTGTAACATTGAAAGGAATATAATGAAAAATCAATCTGGTAGTCCGGGTTTTGGGATCCAGGAGAAATCTCTATGTATTTGTTTTATATTCTCACCATTGTATATATATATATATATATATGAATTTGTTTACAAGTAATTTTTGTATAGGGTTAAAACATACAAAAAAACATGTCAAAATAAATACTACATTACTAAGATCCTTCTCACACAAGCACACATTCTTTTCGAAAGGAAAATCATTGTAATCATCCATTTTCATTTAAATGATACTAGCAACTTAGTTTTTTTTCCTTGTGCATATAATTAGATAAAAAGTTATTCAAAGAAAGTCAGCCCTCCAGCTTCCTCTTTATGCATATAACTAAATAATCTTTCTAATATAATATATATTATTATTATTATTACTATGCATGCAAATACATGTCCCCTTCTAAGGGAAAGCTAACATAATAGATATTATTATCAGGCATGCAAACACACTTTTCTCTTTGCAAAATGGTAGTAAAATAAACACATATTCTTTCTAAGAGAAATTAACATGGTGGCTATTGTTTTATGCATCTCACACAAATTCTTTTCCAATAACCTAATAATATGACTATTATTTATGTGTGTATAAGCACATCTTCTTCTTTCAAGAAACCATATATTCTTTTTAAATAAATCTAGCTCAATAGCTATTATATCCATGCATACAAAAACACATTTCTTTTTAGAAATCTAGCTCTTTAGCTATTGTTTTCATGCATGCAAATAAATATTCACTTATTTGTTTTTCAAGAAGTTAAACATAATAACATGCAACTACATATTCACTTATTATCTTTCCCAAAGTCTAACATAATAACATTTCCCTCCACAAAGAAATTGGAAGAGAAAATATTGTGGATAGATTCACTCAAAGCAATTTGTATATTACATTCAAAACCAAATTACAAGCCACATAAATAGTGCTAATGAGATCCAACATATTCCAATCAAAGAATTCTTTGTTGAGAAAATATCTCAACAAAACTCATCAACCAACAAACTAATCTTACCTACTTATTAATGTAAGCATTATTCCAAGCCCCCCCTTTAATGCTTACATTACATCATTACACAAATTATTACAAAAATAACAAATTACAATTCACATGTCACATATGTTTGAATCGTCTTCCTCGACACTTATCCCCACTTTGAAGTCTCCTAGACAACACTCTTTTCACCACCACAATCTTTGAGCCTCTCATTCAACTCATTTAAGACATAATTTCCTTTAACCATCTTTGATGAACATTGTATAATTGACGCTTCTCGATCTCCTGAAGGACAATCTCTATTCCAGACTGTATCAAGCAGTTAATTATGCAACTAACTTTTCTATAGACATGTATCTCATAACATAACCTGTAACTGATGCTCCTGAAATCCTAAGCACAATGAGATGCATCGACATATAACAGATTCACACAATTAATCTAGTGATGCATTCTATCAACATCGAAGAATGTTGAGAACCACTAATTTAATTATATTTCATTGTTCATTAATTGGCTCTGCATTGTAAAATTTTACAAAACAAAATAACAAAAAATCCCACCAATTATAAAAACCCAACAAGAAAAAGCCAAGAATGTCAAGCTAGAATCCCTTATAAATATTATGGGCATGAACCTGCCTGTCCTCTACAAACTTTTTGATATCGATGTAGAACTATAAGAGACAACGGTAGTTGCTAGAGCTCATGGGAATTCTTCTATTGTCCACTAAAGTCAAAAAATGATCTAATAAGTGCTCTCCCACCAGATTGTCTCCCTGGAAGTTTGCACTTCGACACACTTGCAGTTGTGATAATCGTGTAGACTTGGCAGGCCATTGTATTTGTGATGAACATTGTTCTAGATCTTCAGATGCCCACTATATTTTGGTGATAAATGTACACACCCTGCAAGAGAAGATATAGTGAATCTAGGGCTCTCCCTTGCACAAAGATCTCCATAATACATACATAGGTTCATATGAAGTCAACTTATACTTTTGATATCGCAGAGTGATCAAAAGGGACATCATCTTGACAAATTAGTTTGATTTAACCATTGCAGTAGGTCGATGGTGGTTCATTCATCCCATCATGAGGCGATTGTCTCCCATGCATGCATACCTTTCTATCGACCTTTGTATATGCTACGACCTTGGAGAAGTTAAGTCCCTCACATTACCCCATTCGAACTGCCATTCTTCTCAAATCCAATGACCTTGTGCCTGTCTTCATCAAGAACAACAACCTCTGCCTTAGAAGCGTTAGTGACCTACTGATGCTCAAAATCTACAATCCAGTTTAAATAAACAAGCTGAAAATGTTGGAGAAGTCATGATGCATAAGGATTCCACATAGGCGTTCACACGATGTTGTAATCATATCTACATTATGCATGAGCTTGTCCACGTATTTACCATTGTATGCATGTCAATCAAGGAAATAAAGCTCACACAAACACTTTGACTTCACACACACATGGAAATTAAACCACACTCTATCTTGTTTATGCATATAGAAAAAATCTCAAATTTCTTCCATTTTTATGGGTCCTCCTTTGAGTGAGTCAAGCCCATATGGGCTCTAATACTACCAAAAAATTCGAAGAGAAAACATTGTGGACATAGTCGTTGAAAACAATTTGTATATTACATTCAATGACAAATTACAAGCCACATAAATAGTGCTCATGAGATCCAGTAGATTCCAAAAAAAGAATTTCTTGTTGAGAAAATCTCTCACCAAGACTCAATAACCAACAAACTAATCTTACCTACTTACCATCGAGATTAAAACACAATATAAATAATGAACTATTCATAAATTAAAGGCCACAGATATCGTACCAATCTATGGGCCTCAATCTAAGTTTTTGAAGAAAGTTTTCATCAAAAGGCATGTGTGTTTCCATGAATGAACTAAGTGAGAACATCCATACTTGAATATCGCAACCTTTTATACACAATGAAGAGAATTAAAAGAAAATTGTCACAACTTATTATATATATATTATATATATTATATATATATAAAATTTTGCATACCTAATCCCATTTATTAATGTACTCAATTGTGAAATAAAAGTTAAAGCATCACAAAAGAACTAAGATCCTCATCTTCAGTTAGTCCTCCTTCATACCCATCATTAGGGAAACAAACTTTCGCTCTTGAAGCATTTTATCATCATTTATTACTTTCTGACCTTTTCTATATGTGCCAAGCAATTGTCGTGTGGGGGAAATTGTGTGATCCTATATGAAATAGAATAAGGTAGCCTTTATTCTCTCTCATATAGTTGTGAATATGGCATGGAACATGCAGTTTTCATCGTTCTCCTTTACAGAGTTGTGTGATTTTATTTTTCATGTTCGAAGGGATGTTGCGACAATAAATTTCTTGGGCACAAGCGACATCGACAAGGAGGTGGAGAAATACAATCTAACTCCTGGTTATGTATTGAACCCCCTCCTATATAATCACCACCATATTAAACATCGAGAACTAAGGGAAATATGACAAACTAATCAAAACCGTTCTAAATTCCAACCGATTTTTCATAATATTTAACTTAGTAAATATATGAGTTTTATGTAAGTTGTAATGGTATGCATGTTACAATTTGTCAAGTGATCTAAGTTCATCAGAGATTACATCAGGCTTGACCTCTGGCTTGAGAAACTCCAACCCAAGGGTATCTAAGTCATCAAAATCACCTAGGGATTACACCCAACTTGGGTCACACCAACCCTTAACAAGACTGCATTTTTTCCCTCAGAGTTTCAAACCGATGACCTTCACATCACAGAGTGACTTGATAATACACCCCATCATTGTCTATTCTACACTCCATGGACATTGTAATTCATTTATTTGATTTTTAGATAATGAAATATTTATTTTAAATATAGATTATTGATTTTAATTAAATTTTTATTGTAGGTTTAGTAACGATTGATTTATTTATCATTAATTGATAATTAATTTTTATAATTAATTTTTGTAATCAATAAAATGTATTCATTTCATTTAAAAATATAATATTTAATTTATTATAATTATTAAATATTATAGAAAAAAATATGTTATTAAAATTTTAGAAATTTATATAAAAACACAATAACTTGAGTAGTAGTTAGTGGGTTTATTTCCTCCTCAACCAAGGTTTTATTCTCTGGAGACATGTTAACCTATATAGCAAAAAAGTTTGAAAATCATAACAAGTAATTCTCCTAAATGAGAAGAAAAAAAAGAAATCAAATATCTTATATTGAAGTGAATAAATACAACCATTTATTTAATCTTGAAACTTTCTCACAACAATTCTCTAAAATTATCAATTCACCAACTACCATAACATAACATAACATAACATAACATAAAAAAATAAAAATAAAAAATATATATAATAAAATAAAAAAATTCAAAAATGTTATTATATTGTGAATCTAGTACAATATGATAGCATGTATTATTAAATGTTTTGGTTGGAACTTTTAGTTCTTATATAATTTATATAAAACAAAACAAATATTTCCAATTTTATTTCTTATTTTAATATTAATTAATAATTTTGTTTAATTTATTAAAAATTTTATATTCATTATTATTTTATTAATTTCTAATTTATTTTTCAGTGTATTATTTTATTTGAGTATTGCGTGGAAATCCTAACAATTGTTATGTTGGTATAATATGGGTAGTATATTATTAATTATGTTTAATTTAAATTTTTAGTCATATAATTTATATAAATAAATATTCCATTTTTATCTTATTTTATATTAATTAAATATTAAGATTTATTTTATTAAAGGCATATAATTTAAAAATGTATTATTGGTTGGATTTCAGTTAATGATAGATGTCAAGTTTAAAAATTAAACATTTAATAAATTTAATTTAATATTAACATTTAAAAAAATAAACTTATAAAAAGTTATAATAAAAGAATTAAAAATGACTTACGGTATTTATGTGGAACATAACCTATTTAAGAGGGAAATTAAACTAGCCTAGATCCACCTTAGGTTGATGCTTTGTTTAGATATGTAAACTAGCCTAAATCCACCTTAGGTTTATGTTATATTTAGATACGTAATTAGTTGTAGAAAATAATGTCGTTAAATTCATGAAATCCGTAAAGGTAAAATGCTTTTATTGATATGTTCGCACTTGGCATTTGTATGGATTTATTAGCTATATCTTTTTTTATGTTTTGTTTTTATATTTCTATATATGGGTAGAAGCTTTAGAGCTTCCCAGAGGAACTTCCTAGAGGCTATTGAGTGATTCACAAAAGTGTTTTTAAGAAGTGTAAAGTTAAACATGATTGCACAAAGTACAAAACAATAGTTTCTTCTTCATTCTAATGGCTTCTTTGATAATCACTTTATGTGTAATAATTTGTTATAAAAATAAATTTTTGATAGATCTAGGATGGTAAGTTTAGAAATGAATAAGCTTAACTATGAAAGGGAGCTAGGTGAGAGGAGGAGGTGGGAGAAATATTAGGTAGAATTTAATTATTACATTTTATCTAATATTTATGCTTATCTTCATCCACTTTTTACTAATAATGGGTAAAATATAATATGTGATATTATATTTTTCACATGCATTTTTTTTTTAAGTTTAAAAGTAAACAATACCAACTATAAAAATTAGCAAGGATTAGGGGAAATATTGAGTAAAATGTAATATTTAAGGGGTGATGGGAAATATTAGGTAAAATATAATAATATTACATTTTAATTAGTAATTTCTCCACCCTATCTACTTTTAAAAAAGTAAACATAACTCCTATGTAAATATTTGATCCTAGTATGGTAGAGATGTTGTAATGTTTAATATTTCGACTTGGTAAAAAAATAAATTTAATAACTCTATTTATATTTATAACCAGCCTAGATCCATTTTAACTCAGGTTCGATCAAACGACTAGAGGGATCAAATCTCTTGAGACGCAAACATGTTTTAAAGTGAAAAGAGATTTGATGAGCCTAGAGGGATCAAGTCTCTTGAGATGCAAACATATTTTAGAGTGAAA
>APFE031682518.1:111362-130214 GCA_000404065.3 Pinus taeda | reverse complement strand
AACAGAGGAAAGACCAAGAGGAAAAGCAGAAAAAGGAACAGGAAGAACGGTTAAAGAAAGAGTAGGAGGATAAACAGCGAAGGGAACAGGAGGAGCAACAGAAGAAAAAGCAGGAACAATTACAGAAGGAGTCTCAAACTAAACAGACCACCACCGATACCAATGTAGATACTACCACAGACCCCAAATTGCTCCAGGAATGGCGGCAGTTTGATTCTATCATCAGTGGAGGAAAAGGCTCAAAAAGTACAAACACTCCTAAGACCAGCGATATGCAAGATGACACTTCATCTCAGGTTCTGAGTGGAACCAGTGGCCCACCTAAATCTAAAGACATTGAGATAATTCCGAAAGATCCCAGCGATCAAATCATTTTACAAGTAGAAGATATTCCTCCATTGGATGTTTTCTACAGCCCAAGGCATAGAGCAGTGGTAAAGCGATCAAGGAAAAGACGAAGGCTTGATCAACCTTCTATCTTTCCAGAGCAAACGGTCACGGGTAATGTAGTATGGAAGGAGAAACTGGATCCCTCTGATGATCTAACTAAATTGTCACAATATGTTGGAGCCTATTCGGCAGCAACAATTGACAAAGCATCGGAGGTAAGCCTCTTATTGAAGAACAAGGACCAAGAAATCTCCACATTACAGACAGAATTGGCTGAGACAAAGCAGAGGGTAGTGCAAGCAGAGGAGCAGTTAGCGACACAACAGCAGAAGGCAGCACAAGCGGAAGAACAGTTGTTGGCACAACAACAAACGAATAATCAGTTGGCCCAACAATTGGAGGCAGAGAAGCAAAGGATCGACCATAATGCGATCCAGAAACAAAATGAATTAAGGGAGCCGTTGGAAAAGTTGAAAGCAGCGAACGAGCAAATGGTGAAAACCAAGGATGAGCAAATCGCTCAAATAACATCACAGCTAGAAAAGATAAAAGGAGATTCGCAGGTAACAGAGTTCAGGAAAGAAGCATCATTGATAAACAATGCGCTAATATCGCAAATTAAACTCTTGTGTCAACAGATCGCTCAAGCAGAGCCACTCTGCGAATTAAGTATATCCATAAATGAGCAGGTAGAGAAAGCTAGGGATGACTTGAATCAAGCCGATGAGGCTATTACTGCACATCTTGAATGGCAAGATTCGAATTCTGGAAAAGCAGCCAATTTTCCCAGGATACTTGAGGTTCATAAAGATATACTTTTCACGGAATGGCACACTCAGGTGTTAAAAGCAAAGAGAGCAGCTTCAAGATGTAGATCAACTTCTAGCAATTTAGTTGATTTAATTAACAACACTCTCTACTTAGCAAATATGATTTCCCAGTGTACACCAGGAAATATTACAACAACAAATGCATTGGAGCAATCATGTTATCCTGAGTTAGAAGGCAGAGGAAGATTAATCGCCGGGATTAATAGTTTAAACATGGAAATGTATTGGCACTTCCTAGTTAAGCCTCATACACAAAGAGCCGCCCTGAAATGTTTAACAGATGCCATCGAGTGTATGATTCCCGACATTCAAGATGCCACCTATGCTGCCCAACTCAGTTCACGCCTCAACAAACCTCCTGAAATTGAGCCAATGCTTGCCATTAATCAGCTCAGATTCAAAGGAAAGCAGCCGACCCAATGAATCATCCTCCAGCTCCCCAGATCGCCAGCCAAAATAGCAACAAAAGTTATTGATATCAGTTTAAGTAGCATTTCTGTTTTATAGATATTTAGATTAGTGTTGTATTTATAGACCCTTTCATGTTTTTAGAAAGGGTCGTAAAAATTTTGTAAGAGACTTAACAGACTGAAGTTTGCACTACTGTGCTTCAGCCCATATTCTTTTATGAAACTCGACCATTTGTTCTTACTTTAATGAAGGAATTTCTTTATACAATTGTGCACTATTGTCGTTGATTGAAGAATGTTTATGCGTTAAGGGAAGAACTACACATAGCGATTGATATCTGGGAGTGGCAAGCAGCTCATATGGTATTTCTATCTGTGTCTGAAGTCATTCTGTTTATGTGAATTGTTATGTAATTATTCTTGCTATCGTTGATTATATGCATGCGCTATAACAACAAATCTTATTCATTCCACTATTGGGTGTTTAGTGATGTGCCTTTACTTTTAAATCATGTATATGATAATGATATGAATGTATAAAGTGTGTTAATTTCACTTCAATCGCTCTGCTTAACTATTTAAGCACAACAATCTTAAATGATTTAATATCTACATCGTGAAGATACAGTCATCTATATGCTTGTCTTTTAGACATAGAGCATCAAAAGCTACGCTTTAGAGCTCAATAGATTCCCGGGATAGTTTCAATTACTTATATTTCTGTCAATAGTTTTAGCCTTTCGCTCACCACTAGTGTTATCTATAAATCATTCACTCATCCCATTTAGCTATTTCTGGGAAACTGGTCCCATTACCCCCAGTCGGAGCCACTACCCCAAACGGAAAAGGAGCTGCACTAAGTTCCGAACCAGGTGGTTTCCCCAATGTTGTTGCAGCGATTTTCGAGGCTTCAACATGTCCAGACTTGGATGAGAGGGTTTTGGGTTGGTCTCTATGTCTCTTTGCAGGTAGGGGAAATCCCCATAAGGAACTAGAATTACCTCTTTATGACTTAGATATGTCGTTGAGGAAGAGGCAAAGAAGTAGAAGAGATTGCAACAACAGATCTCAACTGAGACAAAGGGGAGTGAGGCTCTTCTCTCATGAATAAAATCCAAGGAGGACAGGAAGTCTATGTATAACTTAGAATTTCTAGAGGACTTGGAAAGGTGGGTGCCAAACCCTGGTCACACCTAGTGTAGAAATAAAAAATACTTGAACTTAGTTGCACTTCATTGGAAAATGAAGATGTTGTTGGGTTTGGTACTAAGAGATAAATAGGTCGAGAAATACAACATCTTGGCCTCCCTAGAGGATGTCAAAAGTATGTTGAGGAACTTGTGGTTATGTGTGGATAGAATTGATGCTCGCCTCATGCATGTGGAGAGCCACATTCCTTGTTAATCAAATGGATAAGATATCAGAGACCCTCATGGCTCAAGTGCTCATGTTCCTATAAACATGTCCTTGTCAAATAATGAGCAATGATATATGATGGTGGGTGACAGGTTTTTTCTCCCTCCTCAAGCATTTTTGTTTATGGTTGGCCCTGTGATGGCCTTCCTTTCCTAGGATTATGATGACATATGAGAGTCATGACCATGTATTTTTGGTTTGGATATGGTCTATTTTCCAAACTTTAATGCATCTTGTCTAATGTCGGATTTATATTACTTTGGTCCTCTTAGCAGAAGGTTCTAGCATTGGTGGTCTGTCGTTTTGTGGGTTGACGATGGTGTTCTCACTTCAACGATGTGATGGCGGCAGTCACACCCTTGGGGACTTTACCTTGCAGCATTTGGGTGGGCTCTTGTGGATGATCAAAAAGAGGCTAAGGTGGTGTATGCCTCAATGTTTTGGGCGTGGCCTCAATCTGAGTTATAATGCTTCCATGTTTGGAGGGTTTCCATGCCTAAAAAGGTCAACATATAAGAATTTTTATATGCATGTAATCAGTATTAGTTGGTTTAAGCGACACACAATGAGATCTAGTTTCTGGAAACCCCTCTGTGAACATAATCCTATCTATATATCTCAGTTTTCTTCATTAATACAAAGTTCTTAAATTCACAAAAAAAAACTATCTAATTTATTTACAAAATATAAGGGGAACATTAACTATTAAATTTATTAACTAGCTAAAAGATATGTTAATTATCATATTATTATATTTGACAGAAAGATAATAATATGTTTACTAATTAAAATTTAATTTAAAATTCTATCACTAATTACTATTAACTCCAAAAAAATGCATAGTCTGACTAATAGATGAAATAATCTTTTTTCACGATGTTTTCCTCTTTAATTTTAACTAAAATCTAGTAGAGTTTTTTAAAAAATTGATTTTAGGTTATTTAATTTGTAGAATTTGAGTGATGTAGAGGTTTTTGAGGGTGTTGAATCTATTTAAACATTCAAAAATGTATTTTAAACAACAAGAAAACATAATCTTGCTTGAAATTGTACTGTTAGATTTTGGTGAATAAGGTCATTTCATTTATAAGTTAGATTGCACCAAAAAATAAGTGCAATATGTATTCATTAATCATCAAATGCATTTATAAGGGCGGGAGGAGTGAGGGGAGAGCACAAGGGGACCATTCATCCTAATAATAATAAGGAATTAAATTTTTCTTATGGATTGGGAAAGGTGACCAATAATGTCGTTGAATATTATGCTCTTTACTAGGAAATAAAACAAGTTGTGCAACTAAAAATTCAAGAGATCATCATAATTGGAGATTCACTTCTCATTCTATCAAGAATTTTAAATAGAAAAATTTCCAATAATCTCAAGCTTTTTGATATCATCAAACAAATCCTTAACTTACTTTGTCTCATCCCCAAATATCATTGTTACCATGTCTTAAGGGTGAACAATTTGGTAGCAAACTTGAATGGCCAATCTTGGTTCTACTCTCCCCAAAGGAAACCTAGTTTGTGAAGGCCAAACCCAAAGGGTCCCTCTCCCTTAATGTTTCACATGATATGTCCTATATACATTTGTAACAACTTAAAAGAGATTATCATAATGATAAACTGGTTTTTTCAACTTTGTCCAGAGGATGAACCACATTAGATGTTTTGAAACATCGACCAATAAAATTTAATGTGATTATTCCTAAAGACATTCTCCAAATCACATTAAAATTATTTGATGGTCGACATTTTGAAGCATCTAATGAGCTTCATCCTCATTACTAAGGTGAAAAAACCAATCTATCCATAAGAATAAATAGCAAAGAAGCATCTTGTTCCAAAATTAGTCGTTAAAGATACAAAAGTTATTTTAATCAGAAAAGAACATTAAAAAGGATATTTTGGTCAAAAAAATAAAAAATAAATTAAAATTGTGGAAATTTTATTCTAAAATAAACACACCTACCAAGATAAATATGAACGATAATATGTTAAAAACAATAATAATTGTAATTTATTTAATGATAACCCTTTTAAGTCAAACAAATTCTAATGGGAAATATGTTGAGACTTTGAAAATACTAGACGAATGATTTTTAAAAAGTCATTTTATTTATGAAACTATAAAATTTAAAAAGG
Organism: Pinus taeda; assembly: GCA_000404065.3. Taxonomy (NCBI): domain Eukaryota; kingdom Viridiplantae; phylum Streptophyta; class Pinopsida; order Pinales; family Pinaceae; genus Pinus; species Pinus taeda. Next base: position 125,023 of record APFE031682518.1, on the reverse strand, counting down.
TGAAGCATTTACTTTGACAATGAGCTCTGTAACAAATGTATACTTTGTCAAGCAAAGTATTAAAATAGGTGTAGTCTAACTTATAGACGAAAAGGCCTTTTCACTGAAATCCAGCAACACAGTCTCATACTTTTTTGAATACATAAATGGATTCATCACCTTAAAATATCCCCGAGGCACTCGAATTATACAAATTAAACAACTTAAACTCAAGTTTTTAAAAATATTTGCTGAATTTTAATTAAAATTAATCAAAAAATGCCTTGAAAAAATATCGTTTCGTCTTGAAATTAGACTACACCTATTAAAATATTACATTGGAAAAACATGACTTCATAAAAAAATTAATATTACATTGGAAAAACATGACTTCATTAGAAAAAATTATCTTTTAAAAAACAAAGATAATGTTGGCCAGTGCAAAAGCCATTCTGCTTTTACTGTTAGTTCATGGAATTGATGTTTTCTCCCAGAGCAGACACGTAGATTTATTTCCCCTAATTGTTTTAAAAAAAGAAGGATCCCCTTACTACTTTATATGGTTCAACTGGGGAACTCTTAATCTTGATTAGACAGCATAAAGCCTGTATTGTGGATAGTTGTTGTCTCAGATAACAATATTTGGCTTCTGACATCTCAGGAGAGCCCACACAGATGAGTCCTCAGTCTGTAAATTTTTACTAATTTATTAGTATATCGAATTCACAATTTTAAAGAAATGAAAAAGAATGCTCTAAATTGCGAAGAGCATTATGCTTTTAAATAAATTCTACATTTTATAACATCTATATTTCCATTTCTTATCTGGCTGGATTGATAATGCTTTGTCTTTTTTCAATTCACGGAAAATGTAGGGTCATTTATTTAATGAAGAGTAATAATAGTGTTTTGTAATGTAATAATAATAATTACCATATACATAGGAATATATATGGTTTGATATGAGGTAATGTAAGTTAGAGTGGGATATGTATCATTTATCTTTGAGCATAATCAAAAGTTTGATAAACTTGATTTTTATAAATAAGTTTTTGAAATAATAATTATCTAATCACTTATTATCAGAAAATAGTCAATTTTCGATGATTATTTTTTATTCTTTTAATGAAGATTTGTCATTATAATGATAAAATGAAGTCTTATTAAATGTTGTTGTAGGTACAATCATATTATCGATATTTTTACAATCATCAAAATTTTGACGATAGCTAGTGTCAGAAGACTGACAATGGCAGATATCCTTCGATGAACTTTTCATATTCATCATGTTTTTTGTTCAATGGAAGTTTGTCAGATATCCAATGAATGTTTGTTGAAAGGTTTGTCGAATATCCAACAAACTTGTAGCTTTAAAAATAAAAATAAAAATAACAATATAGGTATAAGACCAAGGCATGTTATGCTTGCTAACTACCAACCAATACATCACAAATAACCAAATGATGATTTATACTATTTGATCTCCCTTATGTGTGACAATGATTGTCCTTGAATTAGGTTGTCCAAGTATGACCAAAATCCATTCAAGTCGCTCATTTAGCTTGTTAATTTGGGTTTACACATGTGTTAACACATATTCTAGTATTCTCCCTTAAACACAACTTGGATGCATTGAGGAGATGTCATTACTAATACATCCTTTCTTAATGAAAACTTTTTGGAGTTTGAGCATAATCCAAAGTTTGATAAACTTGACCTTTATGAATAACTTTTTGAAGTAATAACTACCCAATCACTCACTACGAGAAAATGAGCCAACTTTTTATGGTCATTTGTCATTCTTTTGACAAAGTTTCATCACTATAATGACAAAATGCGGTCTCACTAAATGTTGTTTCAAGTATAGTCATACTATCAATATTTTTACAATCATCGGATTTATGATCATAGTTGGTATCAGAAGACCAACGAAAGTTGGCATCAGAAGACCAACAATGGAATATATCCTTCGACAAACTTTTCATATCTTCCATGCTTTCTATTCGATGGAAGTTCATCGAATATCCGACGAATGTTTGTTGAAAGGTTTGTCAAATATCCAATGAACCTGTAGCTTTAAAAATTAAAAAAAAAAAAATAACAATATAGGGATAAGACCAAGGCATGTTATGTTTGCTAACTACTAACTACACGATAAGCATTTTTAGTATAACCTAATTTCACTTGCATATTAACAATTTTGTTTGATTCTCTTAATTCACATAGCTCAAACACATATTTTACTTTACAAGTTAGCCTTAGGCATAAGGAAACTTCCTTATAGACAATTTTTTTTATAATGAACTCAAAATTGTAAATTTCAAAACTATAAAATTGTAAACTTTCAAATTATAAACCATACTTAATCTTGTAAATAACATAAATTTCATTACTAAAAAACATTACAAATCATTAATTACTCAAAGTTTATATTTATCAAATAGAAAATTTTAAATGCAATTTTAAATGCACATTGCCATAACTAGTTGTTTATTGTATTATCTACCCAATACCATAAAGTAAAATTTTGCAAGCTATGGTGATCCTCACAAAAAACCGAAAAATATTTAAATATAAGCTTTGCTTATTCCTATACACCACAAAAGCACCCAAATCACCTAATCATACTAGCATTTTCCTTTGAGAAGAGTGGAATCCACTTATAGAAAACCCACGTTGGTCGCAAAAGGGGTAGCCACGGAAAAATCTTCACGAAATCCCCATAGGTATAAGTCAAATTCAAGAATAAAATGTGGCATAATAAATATATATGAGGAAAAATTTAACATGTAAAACCCTGATGGCACGGCCATATTTTAAGTAACACTTTACCTAGACAGCTAGGGAGGAATCACCAACCCTTTTCTCCCATGTTTAATTTGTGTCAACGAAAAGACCAAAACCCAATTTAGAAGTGCTAAATAAAAGCCAAGGGACGGTTAAAATTAACATTTTGTACATAATAACCAGGAAAGATATGAAAGCCCTAAATTTTAATAATACTTGTTGCGCAATGAGTACATACATGTCATTAAACCAGAATATCTTCAAAAATATTTTAGTGTCAATGATAAATAAAATGTTTCATCCATATTAAGTTGCATAATTTTATATAAGTTTTATACGGAGAAAGATAAAGTCATTAAATCTAAGAACTTTCTTATATTTGCATTTTCCATTCGAAGGGAAAAGTGAAATTTATTGGATTTTTTGATGGGGCATTTAAAAATTATAATAATGAAAAAATTAGCATAAATCTATGTCAACAAAAATCCATTATGTGTCAAGAGGGATTAAATTTATGGAAGTACAAATTTTCTTCAAATTTTGCGATCTAAAATAGGGTCGCACCTCCAATAACAAATATAACAATGCATATAACATGTTATCACATTTTTAGTGTATAAATTTTTGAAGCGCTTACAACGGGAGTGTGAATTTAAATTTGTAATACACATGTTTAAAACACTAACAACGCGAGTGCCAGTGTTACTAAAGTTTCGAAAAATTTTAAATTGCGCTGACAATGGGAGTGTCAATGTTATCGTGTGTCTGAAAATAAAAAAGGGAAATTGCGGTGACCACCAGAGTAGCAACGCAATTTTGTAAAAATGGTCAGTTTAAAACTCAGTTTTTTCCTCTACAACACAATAATTTCGGGAATGTTTTCAAAGCTAATGAGAATGAATTTTTCAAAATCGAAAGAGGTTTTTGTCGGTAATGGACCCATTTATAAAAACCTCTCTCGTTTTTCTAACATATATCACGGTTTTGAAGTTTATAATGGATCACTGGACCATATTTTTCATAAATTGGAGAGGGAAAAACTCATGGAGGGTTGTTGACTTGGATGCCACCTCATCAAATTTGACTTGAGGATCCTTAGCTTCAACAATGACTCCAACAACAAAATGATCTTCAGATAAAAAATATTATTTCTTTTGTTCTACGATGAAAAGATCTAATGTATTCAGTTTTTAATTAGAGAATTGCTCATCTAGTTTTAGACTTTGTAATTAAATCTTTGTTGGAAACTTGCTTACAGTGGGTGGTATTCTATAAAGACATAAACTTTGTAAATGAAAAAGGGTTGGAATTTATTTGAGATATAGCTTCTTTTGTGTATTATTGAGCAGATCTTAATGAAAATAGACTTCATGAGCAGTTTACAGAAATTCTTGTGTTATGATTCTCTGTTTGTCTTTCTTTGTTTTATATTTCCTCGTGTTTGAAATACTGAGTGTTTGAAATTGGGATTCGTATGTTTCATGCTCCTTTTTCTTTATTCTCAAGGATTTAATAAATGTTGTTCACTCAACCATTGCATTGATTTTTTCATTTTCTTCCAAATTCCTTAAAGTGTCAAAGGAATTATCACTACCCTACTTTTGTGTTTTGCTCATTAAAATTGTAATTATATAAAGCCTGATTGGGTCAAAATCAATGCCCAGTGGTGAAATTTTCTCATAGCCCAATTGAACTCTGTTGTTCTTAAATAAATCTAGCCATAGGACTTATTTATAAACCTTCTACTACTGTGACCTTAAGTAATTGAGTTTAGGGAGATATTTCTCTCCAAGTTGAAGGGCTAGCTTTCAATCTCAAAGAGGTTTGAGGTTACCTTAGAGTCTTCCTCGTAGCCAGGGTTTTCTCTAAGAGATAACATAACAAATATTTTAATTCAAATGAGTGTTATCAGCAACAATGATGGGTCCTTCTTTAATGCTCAACATTAGTTAGCTTTGATAGTGTCGAGAGGTGTTCTCCAGCCTAGTACGGTAGAGATGTCGTAATATTTAACATTTTGACTTAGTTAAAATAAAACAAAATTAAATTAAATTAAAAAATTAAAATAAAATAAAATCTGAATTAAGGCTTTTGTGATCCATATATTGAATAATGAGAAAACTTTCACTGAAAATCACATCATAAGAGTTATGTGGACGCATGTGGTTCATCTTGATGAACCACACTGGATGGATTGAAACACGTGACATAGCTCTTATGATGTGATATTCATCGAAAGTTTTCTCATTATTCAATAAAATAATATAAACATAAACATTAAAATCTCTAGCCCGTGGTATTCCTAACCAATGGTTTTTTCTCATGGTATTCTTCTCTATTGTGGCCTATTTCAAGACTAATAATTAACCAGCCTAGATTCATTTTAACTCTGTATTGACCAAGTGCCGAGAGAGATTAAACCTATTTTCACTCTAAAAGAGGTTTTAACCTCAAGAGTCACTCTAACAAAAGTTTTAACCTCAAGAGAGAGACTTGATCCCTCTCACATTAGATTTAAGATGGATCTAACCTAGTTTTAAACTTTGTATGCTTGTCTATGTGTAATATAGATTTTTTTTAAACGTTTTTAACTTTGAAAATTAACAGAATTTTATTTCTATTAACACATTAAAATTATGTGTGTGTGTGAGAGAGAGAGAGATTTAGGTAATATGTTTTAAGGATTTGGAATTATAACTAATTTTTACAAATTATATATAATTTTTAAAAATTAAAAAAAATAATAACTAAATTATTTATATATTATTTAAAAATTAAAAAAAAAATAATAACTAAATTATTTATATATATATCATACTATATATATAATATATATATATATATATATATATATATATATATATATATATATGATAATTCTTATATTTATCAATCATAATTTTTATACTATTGATTTATTAATCGATAAGAAAATTATTTAATTTTATGAAAAATAAAATAAAAAACAAAATACAAAAATATACACCACCTTTATTATATTTTAAAATTTAAATATTATATTTATTGATGAGGAAATGTCGAGTTACCCCAGCTATATCCTCTAACTCAGGATACTCTAACTCACAAGCACTTTTATGTACTTAAACTCAATTTTGGAAATTCAGGAATTAATTTCAGACATGCAGTCAAACAGATAATATGGATTCACTTTGCTCAAGTGTTGTGAGAGAGAATCTTCTCTCATCTTCCAATCATTTTCTTCACCTTGTTCACTCCATAAGCTTTCACTCATCAATGACACGTTTTGGTCCAAAATAGGCTTCCAAAAGCTCATACGCATCCCTGAAAGACATTGATTGTAGGCGCTACAGAATATTTTTGCAACACTATTAAAATCTTGTAGGTGCTACTAAATATTTTCATAGTACCCCAAAAACTATCTTTTGGCATTCCAAAGAAGATAAAACGAATTTGTCCTTGGCAAGGTCGACTCTCCATGATCTTGGTTTGCTCCTTAACACAACCATCAAATTAGTATGCCCTTCTTCATTGGGATTGCAATGCTAGCACATTTGCCCCTTGAAATCAGTCACGAAGAGGTTTTTTTTTTTACAACATTTAGACAACATGGAGCTCGAGTTTCCTATGAAAACACTCTATTCGTTGTGGGTTCTACACAATCCCTACTCCAACATACAAGGAACAATCCTCATGGTTTTGGAATAGGACACAAAGGGTATGACTGCACTCTAATAGGGATATTTTGTTTTTCTAGTGGGGTTCATATCACAAAGCCCACACTTGGCCCACACACTCATTCATCTCTAGAACGCATGGAAACTTCCCTTCTCAAGCTTTTCACTGACACAACAATAGTCAAGACACAAAGGGACACCACACCACAATGGAGGCTTCAATGCACAAGTTCTTAATACATCTCTATGGAATAAGACCACATGTTCAAAGGTAAGTAATACATAGAAATCAAACCCAAAATGGAACACAGTCCATAAGCAGAAAACAATGGAAACCATGCTTCCTCTACACGAACCTCTACCCCATATGCACAAGTAAATATATATTCAGCCCAAAATTCGTTTAATCCCAAAGCATCATTTGACATGAAGGCATAAAACCATGACACATTCTAGCACATTTCATATTCATAACAAGTGCAAATAAATGACTTCAATAATAATGGATTGACAAAGAAACAAATGAGTACAAAGGCATATAAACAAATTGTTCATTAATCAAATTCACCATACATTGAACTGTCAGATACACAATATGGGCATGTGCTGCCTAGGCCTCTCATCCTCTGTCTCTCCTCTGCATTGACACTTCTTCTCTCTACCTCTATTACACTTATGCTTCTTCTACACACACACTTCTCAAACACTCTTCCTCTCTAAAAAGAAGCTACATGGGATAATGAAGAGCCACAAGTGATGGTTGGTTTCCCCTTCTCACAAATAAGGGAAACTGAAATTACATTTACATTAGGAAATCATTCCTTCCACTTATTCTAAAAACAAAACTCTCAACTTACTGCAAATATCTACAAAACATTTAAAATATCTCCTAGCATCATCATGTAACCATCCCATTGCATTGGAAAGCCTCAGTCTAGTCTTCCTCGAACTTTATGCTCCGTATATGCACCTGCATCATTTACACTAGGAAATCTAAGTGAGCACTATAAAATTATCTACTATCAACCTATCTTAGATCGCATATTTAATAACAAAGAAGAAAAAATATTAACCTATAAAAAATTAAAATAATCAAGCTGAATATTTGGCACTATGGAAAGGACTAGATCATGCCATTAACAAAGGCATAAAGAAAATGACAGTTTTAGGAGACTCGATAATCGTCATAAAGAAATTCTTCAAATTAAAGACCAAAAAGGATCCTCTAACTCCAAAATATTGAATAAGATTGCCTTGCAGCTAGAGAAATTCGAATAGATCACTCTCTATCACATCCCTAGACATCTGAACATAGTTACAGATAAACTTCCCAATTAAGGGGCAATGTTGAGGCAATAAATTTTGAAAATTGAAAAATCAGAGTATTGTTTCTCCCTTGCCATGAGGACTATTCAAGTGATTTCAATTGGAACAGTGGGCCAATATGGCTAGCCCTTGAAATTCGGTAGAATTAATGGGTTTGAAGGCTCCACTAACGAAGGTGATGTTGGCCCCAAAAACTTCACATATGACGTATATGTTCGCTGTGCAACTGTGCATGGATGCAAGGTGTATAACTTCCCTTTCTCTTTGAATACAAGTTTGCATGGCATTGACAGTGGGCAAGGAATCAATTCAAGGTTTAAATGGGATGTGAAATGGTTAAACTTGACGATATTTTGATCATACCAATCATGCTCTTTAGCCTTAAATGTAATGTGTTGTAGTTCTATTCAACGCTCAAATCCATGGCAGATCCAATCTATTCCATGAAGTTCAGGATTTGGGTAGATATAGGAATTAATCCTTATCTCGGGTGTTTCCCCTCTTAGTTTCATGAATTATTTGTGTATGCACAAGGGATCCTTGGAGGAGTCTTGCAGCCAAGAGTCTTTCCCTTAGATTCTACAATATGAAGTTGAAGAGAAAGAAATTAGCAAGCATCAAGGAGCAAGTCGATGAGAAAAATAGGAACGACGGAGGTATTCTGTAGAAAACTTGTTGAGCTAAGAGGCTCATTCTACAGCCTAGTGTGAAGGGGATGTGTAAGTATGTATGTCCATCTTAAGATAAAAAGAAAATATTCTCTAAATAGAAAAGCAATATCGACTATAATAAAAAAATTAAAAAAATGTTACATATATTTAATTAGTTTTCCATATGACTTAATATAACTTCATGTAAAGTAATTAGAAGTAAAAAATAAATATGTATGATATTTAAACCTACTTTTCAAAAATATTTTAACACCTGATATCGAGTTTATATATATTTATATATAGAAAAAAATATTAAAAGAAAATTTTTTGATGTTGTATAGAATAAAATATCTAATGTGGACTATGAATGAAATATTTTAACATGAATTAATATCGTATATTTAAAAATATATGAATAACAAAAAAATTAGTTTAATGTGGTGATAAAATGACTCAATGTGCATGTTATGTAATCTCTATAACATTCAAAAATACAATTTAAACAATAAAAAATTACATATCTTTTTTCACTCTAAAATTAGGTTTGCACACGAAGAAATTTGATCCCTCATGTTAGATCCGTGGTTAAGATGAATCTATATTGGTTTAAGGTGGTAATGGGGATGATAGAAATTTGCAATAGAAGACTAGAATTGGTGGAGAAAGAGAAAAAAACTAGATTTTAGTTATTGGAAAAACGATGTGAATCATTGCAAGCTAAAATGGACAAGAATCTGGCATATCTGGAGGAATAATTGTTATTGTTTAAGCTCCAAGTCAACAGGGAAGCTCCGTCAGTTAGCGAAATTGATCTCAAGTTGAAAGATGAGGAGGCAAGGATTGGAGAACAGGTGTTTGACATTTAAGCTACAAGCAAGCATGGAGTCGACATAGCCTATGGACCTCAAGAAAATGTGGTAGCTATTGCTAAATTTGGGCCCTCTAGGTTTTTTTAATTTTCTAATGTTGTCATATTATACGTATGCTTTATTTTTTGGGGGTGTTTTGCAAAATTTATGGCAAAAATCAATGTAAAATTGTTATTCAAAGAGCCCACAAAAGCAAGAAAAATAAGTTAGGGATATACTAGAATATAGAAATTTTTTAAATCACATAAATATTGAGTTGAGGCTTTTGTGATCCATATCAATGTTGAGAAGATTTTTTGGCAAAATAACATCATGATATATTTTTCGACGCGTTTCGAACCAACAAGTGTGGTTCATCTTTAGGACACGTTGAAGAACCAGACCAAGGCAACAAATTAAATAGAGAGAGCAGATCATCCAACGGCTATATTGGACCAGGAACAACCATATTTGACCAGGAAAAGGCTAAGTTTGACCAGGAAACTGTGCTTTCCCAAGATTTGGAAAAGATTTGTTGACGACACTGATGTTATTTGGTCTCATGGCCAAGAGGAGTTAGATCTCTTTTTCTAGCATCTCAACAATCAATCCCCTTATATTAAGTTCACAATGGAGCAAGAATTTGATGGTTGTTTGCCTTTCCTAGATGTTCTCATTTCAAAAAATGATGACGATTCTTTCTCCCACCAAGTATTTAGGAAGAAAACTCATACTAAGCAGTATCTTCATGCCAGTTCCCATCATTTCCCTACTCAAATGTTGGGTGTTCTCAACACGCTAGCGACTTTTGCACTGAGAATTTCAAATGGGAAGAACCTTGAGAAGGAGAAAGCCCACCTCCTTAATGTTTTTGTTGATAATGGTTACCATAGACACCAATGTCTGGTAGCTTTCCTTAAAGCCAGCCAAGGTCCCAAGGTCATGAAAGACCTTAATGATAGGGTCCTAGGGGTTCATCTCCGGTTCATCCAAGGGACTACTGATAAAATTGCGAGAACCCTTAGGAGACATAATGTGTCATCTTCGTTTAGACCCCTTAACATCATCTGTAGCTCTCTTAGATCTGTTAAAGACCCCATCGACCCCAAGGAGATGAAAGGTGTTTATGTTATTTGATGTTCCTATGGGACCCCCTACATTGGTGAGACTGGGCACTCTATTAATCAAAGGATTCATGAACACTCAACTAACATTAAACATGGGAGGACCTGGTCTTCCACCCTAGCAGAACATGCGGAAAAAAACTAAACATCATGTATGCATTGAAGAGGCCTGTGTTATTGCCAACGTTGCCCCCTTTCATGACTGAAAGTTTAGGGTGGCCATAGAAATTGAAAAAAGACCTAGAAATCTCAATAGAGATGATGGATGGAATATTAACAGATGTTGGATCCCTGCCCATTCATCCTAGCCACCCCTGCCCTCCCCCCGCTCCTGCCCTGCCCCCACCCCTTATTCTGTGATTTTCTGTTGTCTTTTGACCTTGGATTATCCCTCATCATGTCTCTACTCTTGGATTTTAATATTATTTAACCCTTTTACTTGTTCTCTTATCATAATAAGATAATTATCTATAAGGATTGTAAGAATCTTTTTAAGCCTTAGTTAATTAGCATTATTAACATGTTATTCTTTACCTTATTAAAGGATTTTTAAAGGATGTTAAACTTTATTAGTGAATATTCATTTAACTATTTAGAATTTCTCTTTAGTCCCTTAATAACCTTAAAATAATAATAATTGTTTAATTATGATATTGCCCATTTTCAATTTTGTTAGACCCTTCTTTTTAGTAGAGTGAGCCCTTAATAAACAATCTTGATTTAATTAATATATAACTGTATAATATTAGTTTACTCATTAAATATTAACAATCAAAAATTTAATTGAATATAACCCTAATAACCTAATAACTTTAAATAATATATCTTTAAGATATTGCCTCTTTCATCTTTGTTAGACCCTTATTAGGTTAACTTTTAATCTCTTATTATTTTCCTTTAATATTAATAATATTAATTTATATATATAACTTTAACATTAATAATAAATATATTATTTTATACTCCTTAGTTATATTAAGTTAAATTTAAAATGTAGTTCATTAGTAATATAATGTAATAATTAAATAGGCTTCAACTTCATAGAGAAAAAATCAAAGAACGGTAGTCTTTTGAATATAAATATTAGGATTTAATAATTTTTACTCTAACTAACCAATTAACTGAACCTTTAATAAACATTCTTGATTTATTTAATAATATTAGTTTATATTCTTCTATTTAACCATTATTATTTTACTCTCATAAATAATTAAATTCAATAATAAATTAGCCAAACTAACTTTTGAATTTCCCTATCTCTATCCCTCGGTCCAAGTACAGTTTCCTGGTCAAACTTAGTCGTTTCCTAGTCAAATATAATCGTTCTTGTTCCAATATAGTCATTCGATGATCTGCTCTCTCTATTTAATCTGTTGCCTTGGCCTGGTTCTTCAACTTGTCCTAATGATGAACCACACTTGTTAGTTCAAAACACATCGAAAAATATTGTTGGAAATATTGGGGGGGGTGAATCAGTATTTCTTACTATTTTTCTTTTTATCACCAAAACAAGTATATATGGAACATAGAAATAGATAGCTAGAATAAATTCTTTTATTAATACAAATAGTGAAATGAAATAGATACAATATAAAAATAGTTGCAATCAGTTTCCAAGCACCAACTTGGACTTTTGTGAGCCTCCAACGTCCAGAGCACCAACTATGTTTTGCTAAGGCTATAGTTCTGCACTTAGGAGCACCAACTCCCAAGGATTCCAATCCTTTTAGTTTTGAGGCTCCAACCCTAACCTGGTATAAACTGTTTTGAGGTTGTTCTCTGCTCCCAAACCTGTTGAGCTTCTGCTTCACTCCTATTCTCCTACTTCTCCTGACTCTGCTACCTCTACCTGACCTTTGGCTTCCTCTTACACGAATTATTCACACGCACTTCCTTGTTTTTTTTTTTTTTGTTTGTATTCCTGATGCCTCTGACTATTCATTTCCGCTTCCCACTGGCTCTTCAGCTTCATCTTCCTCAACGTTTGCTTGTCCTTAGGCTTTCTTCTTCCTCATTGCTTGGACTTTTTGGTTTCCTCTGCGCTGGCTTACCCTTTAGCTTCCTGGCTTTTCAGTCGTTGTGGCTTCCTCTGCCTCTTCATGCTCACTGCTACATGTTAAAACTGTAACAGAGCCCCTTTTTCTTTTAATGATAATAGGCATATACAGGACTTTATTGTTTAATAGAGAGACTATACCAATCAAGATAGACCCACATGCCACGTCCCAATCGCAATCGCAATCGGCTTTCATTCAAGCCTCCTGAACTATCAGAGTTGTTATCATAAGCCTTTTGGCCTAAAAAACCCCGCACAATGCAATTCTTATACCACAAGTGGTATTTCGAAAGGGCCCTAAGCGGGAACTGGTATTAAGCAGATGGCTTCTGATTCCACTCGACAGGCAATACGTAGCAGCGAAAAGGAAGAGGATACCGCTTTTTCGGGCAGGTATTCCTCGAGCTATATGTCCACCCAAAATATATGTAGACTGTTGGATCTACAAAGGGATGATCAACGATCGAGGGTCAGATGCTCAGGTAATGCGGGCCCGCCTTTTTATGGTCGCAAATGTAATACACAGGAACATATGAAAAAGAACGACTAAAATGCTAAATGGACGGACTTCAAATTTATTGCACCCTCATCTAAACCTGCATCGAGTCCGTAGTGTAATCTCAATCGGAAATTGCAACATATCGCACCATCCCTTTATAACTTGCAATGGTCACTTCCGACATGGTGGACGCGATATAGCATTAAGTCAATTGTAATGTTGCATCGGGTCTGCAACATTCATCGCAATTGGCACTTGCCCTTGGCGGAGGTCCGATGCGATACCGCTAATCGCTATTGACGATTGCAATGGGCTGCTTAACACTTTATAACTCCAGTTCCTGACGATGTGATATATGTCAGCAATCGCAAATCGCAAATTTTTAACGCCATTTACACAGAGAAATCACGCTAAACACTTAGTGGATTCAAGAAAGCGGACTTGAAATTTTATGCACGAGAGGGTTGAGTCTTATCGGGTCCAACACATATTATCATATCGCAAAGGTTCAGATCTAGACCTTAACGTAGACCACTTACTTATAGCGATGTGATAATATGTGCCGAACTCAATAAGACTCAACACTTCTGTGCATAAAATTTCAAGTCCACTTTCCCGAATCTGCTAAGTGTTTACCATGATTTCTCTGTGTGAATGGCATTAAAACTTTTTCCTATAATAATTTCCAATACACCTATGATTTTCACCTTCGATAGTGTATTTGCCTATATAT